>VZSZ01001260.1:845534-919945 GCA_013398815.1 Ibidorhyncha struthersii
GCAGGGAAGGGTCTCTGAAAGTGGGCAGAACTGTGGGCAGTTCTTTCGGGAGCCAACACAATGAATCTTTTCAACAGCCTATGAGGAAGGGAGACAACCTCCAAGATACAAGCTACGCTGGTGGCTCAGAAACACTCAGCACTTTCTCCCCTGCAAATTCCACACTGGAGGAGCAGCAACAAATGACTCTTCCATCACTTTCTAGGCAGTGATGGTGCCCCCCTTCAGAGTCTCAGCATTTGTTTTTCCAGATGCACTGAGTTCCCCTTCATCTTGCCGAGGACCAGCTTTTGAGGAGGTCTCTACAGAAGGACCATCCTCGTCTATGGGCTTTGCAGACAGTGTCACACTGAGAAGAGGGTGCTGCTGAGCCTGGAAGATCTGGGCAGGCACAAGCTCCGTGAACAAAGAGAAAAGACGATTCCCTGTTGCAGATATTAAGTCCTGGAAATGCCAAAGCTGGCAGAGGGAAGCAGAAAAGGACTGAGAAAAGTGCCAACGCAGCAGGGAGCTGAGCAAAGCTGCTCAGGGATGCAAACACCAGCCAAGATGTCTGCAGTGCTTTCTGGAGAGACAGCAGCCTTGCAGTACGTTCAACAGTAAAGACTGCTGCAACCTGCCTTTTAGGAACAGCTTTTTAGCAGCAGAAGCAGCTGTTGGGTCAAAATGAAAGCTGTCCACAGAACTGTGGACAGTTCTGTGACTTCAGTGTTCATTCTGACTGAGGCTGCTCTGATCCCACACACAGGAGTGGGTGAGGGATGATTTACCGGCTTAGCAGCAGTTACTGGCATAGTAAATGTCTTGGGCTCAGCAGCCCGTGCTTTCACTGCAACACCCTCAGACTGGGTCAGAAATACTCTGAACAAAGAGATGCCACCACACTACAATCATCGGCTGCTCCTGCAGTGTCAGGATGGGAGGATGCAGCCAGGACATCCGGATTGCAAAGCTGCACCATGATCACCCAACGCTGTGGCACTGTAACATCCCTGAGCCTTTCAGCTGCTTTCTAACACGAACCTGGAAAAGATGCATTTTACCAGCAGCAGCACTGGGCTGGAAGCTCAAAGGATGCAGTGTGAAGCCATTTCTTTAATGCGTCTCAGACCATTAGCAAAAGGAGGGACTGAACATGAGTGACAGACCCTATTTCAGCAGAGTCAGCTGCAAATCAAACCCCCTGTCACTTGTGCACAGCTCATGCCCCTGCCCAGCAGGTGAGGAAGCTCTGCCCAGAATTAATGCCCAAATGCCATCTTTGCATGGCTACAGAGAGACATGCATTTTGCTAGGACCTGGACTGAGATTTGTTTTTTTCCTAAAAAGCATATTTCAAATGGTGAAGTGCTCTGAGATGGAAATAACTGCCTTGTGCTGCAGTTTCCCCCAAGGAGCACTGGCCGGGGATTTCAGCCAGGACTTAGCAGAGGCAGGAAGACTGGTCTGTTATCACACCTGAGACATTTCTCTAGCAGAGACCAAAGAGAAGCAGCTATTTCTGGCTGAGGAAGAAAAAAAGGGGTTTGCCAAGCGGATAGAGTGGGCCCGAATAAGTCCTGAGAAGTGCTAGGGAAGGACAGGGAATCCCAGAGGCAGAGTGCGGTGCAGCAGAAGACACTGGCACAGAGATGAGGGGTCCCAGCAAGAGCTGTGCTAAACACAGAAGAGGAACTCCTGAAACTCCACAATCATATTAACCTGTTAATTTATACAGCAGCTCTGTACAAAAATAGAAGGGTTCTAATAAGATTAACAATATTAAATAAATATTTAATAGAAAAAGTCTTTGGCCTAGTTCATAGCTCATCCTTTGGGTTGATGTTCATTTCGCTGGGTCCTAGATGCTCCTGGTCCAACATCGCGATCACTTCATCTGCCTGGATCCGCTCCTGCAAGAGAGGATGGAAAGAAACCATTAATAGCAGAGCTTTAGTGACTGCTCTCAGCTTATTCAGCACGGCTCAGCTGGGAGCACGCCCAGAAAGCAGTTCATCCGAGAACCAGAAGTGTAGCTGAGACGATGGGGGACAGCCAGGGTTTGAGCTGGGGATTTGCTGGGCAAAATTAATCAAATCACTTTGCACCTCAGTACCTAATTCCCTCCTCCCTCCAGGGGCTGCAACGGTTGGGGCAGAGCTGATGTACTGCTGGTCCCTTATCACACTTCACTAGCAGCCACTGACACAGAGTACCCTCCTCCTGTCCCCTCCACTTGACGTGGGTTTCCAGCTCCCTGGGCAGGGCTCATCTCCTTCCACATGTGTACCATGAAGCATGGAGGAATTTCAGCTAATACCAAAAAGCAGACAGACAGAAAAGCGCATATCTGAAAATAAGCTTCTCCCAAAGCCTTGCAGCCTACCTGCTTCACAAGGCAGGCATGAGAGTTTGGGGCTCTCCCTGCATTTAGTTTTGCTTGGTCTTTTATCTTTTATTCTTACGGGCCAGTACTGCTACCAAAGGGAGACTGGGGGTAGTACAGCAGGCTTTTCAAACAGAATTTGGAGGTTGCCTGTTGAAAGGCACCACATCCCAGATCTCCCAAGGCATCCAGGTGCCCAGACCCACGGACTTCAGGCTGCCAAAGGCCTTTTGAGGACCTGGCAGCAGCCACGTATCGCTGGCCTCTGAGCTGCGGATGGCTGTGGAGGACTTCCCCGTTCATCAGGTTATTGCCACTAGGTGTCAGAAATGGCCAGCCCAGCCCTGTGCAGAGCCCTCCCGCACCCTGCTCAGCACCCCAGCCTGGCCCCGCACCCCACGGGCCCCGGGGGATGGGTGCCCAGGAGCATGGTCAGCAGGGAAAACTGTTCGGTCCCCAGGCCACCAGCTCACGTCCCCATGGTGCAGTGGGTGGGAATGCTGCTGTGGGGGGCTGTGATGAAAAGAGATTTGCTGGAACCAGAGGCTGAAGATGGTCCTGTTTTCTTCAGGATGCTGGGTACCCCCTAGCTCCCCTCACATCATGATGGAGGGACTCACCAGCTCTCTGTAAAGCGGGTCCAAGGTGAACCAGAGAGCCACAGCGCACCGCTGGCCTTTGGTAACTGCCTTCACCCCATGGGGGTTCTCGCCACCCGACGAGAAGCTGATCATTCTCCCGCACTTGGGCTTGATGGAGGCCTGTGGGAAAACAGGTGACACCAGGGTGGCAAGGAGCAGCACAGCTGCACGCACTGGCTATGTCTGGGCTTGTCACAGTCCAGGGCCTGGGATCTTACTGGGCATCTCTCTACATTGCCCCAGGACCCAGTGAGCTGCTCTGGAGGATATGCAGAGCCCTGGGCACGGCTGTAAAAATGTGTGGGGTAAATAGGGAGGTGTGAGGCTTGGTCCTGCTGCACAGCCATCACACAGAAAGGAGATGGTGGCATGGAGTCCTCGCAAAGCCTGCAGGTGACCACCTACAGCAAAACAGGGCCATGGTATAGCGCCAGGGAGGCTCAGGCTAACCCTGGCACGGTCTGTGAAACGCCTTTCTTCTCTCTGCTGAGTCTACAACAGGTATCCTGCAGGACTCAGGGGCAGAAGTGCCAACCAAATCAACCCTCTGGCACTGGTCTTAAGTAGATGCAATCTACCCTCCAGCATCTACTGGACTTCAGAGCCCCAGCATGGTACCCAGATGCTCTGGCCAACCACGGAGGGGATGCCCAGCCTCCCAAATGTCCATGCGGAGTTGAGGGGTTGTGCCTGAGTCCCATCCCTCTCAGGGACTGATGTCCACCACCGTGACCTGCTCTGGGCCAGACACTTCCTATGTACAGAGGCATTACTTCGTGTTTGGCCACGAGATGGGGTGGGAGCTCAGTAGTCCTCCAGGCAGGGAGGACCTCTGATCTGCAGGTTTCCTGCTCAGAGCAGCCTCTGGGCAGGGCACAAAAGATCTGCGCACCTCTGCCAGCAGGATTATGTAGGGGTTCTAGGCAAGGTAGGAGCCACAGGCTGCCTGGGGAAGCCCAGAGCCCCAGAACAGGCTCCTGAGGAACGGCGTTTGTTTCACAGCACTGACTTACTGTCACGGTTTTGGCATCCATCTCTGTGAAAATGAACTCGCCTCCTTCGAAATCTGCGTTCATGTACAGGAGGGCACTGGGGGAAGAAGCGGGAGACCCCTGTGAGGGGAGCAGCAGGGAGGGCTTGGGGCTGACCCCCGCCTCCAGGGCACATCATGCATCGCTCCACCGAGATGCAGATCGGGGGGGTGCCAGGCAGGGGAGGTCCTGCTGTGGGGCCAGCCAGCCAGGGCCACCCAAACTGCCCCCATTTTGGAGCCACAGCTGAGAACCAGCAGATCACTCCTTGGCTAGGGAACAATTCTCAAAATGTCCCCTGGGTCCCAACAGCTCTCACCCTCCCGTTCTGCACCAAAAACACATGACAGAGACACAGGACTGTGGGCCGCAGCTGGAATCTCCCAACCCTAAAATATTACAGAGCCATTACAGTTAACCTCTGGCTTGAAGCTTAGCCATGATGCTTGCTGCCACCAGAAACTACCTGCTGGATCTCACTTCTGCCATGGCTGGGATGGACCAGCTCTAGGTCTGTGGAGCAGGATGCCCGGCTTCGGGGAGGGTCCCCGGGCGCTCCCGGGGGCAGCTCCCCTTTTTGCCTACCTGTAATCCCGAAATGTGTAGGCAGGAGGCTCCTTCCAGCACTCGTTGGCCTCGGGGTCCAAGAGGCAGTTGTCAGCATGAATGGGGTGGCTCAGGTCATTCCTCCTCTCCTGCTGGCCTAGGCAGGACAATGTGGAGGAAGGGGGAAGGAGAAGGGGTGGATGAGATGGTAATGCCATGCTCTGTGGGGTCCGTCATGGTGGGGAGGCTGCCCTGACCCCACTCCAGGTGGTGTTCACGGGTGAGAAGAGGAAAGGAAAGGCTGGGGAGAAAAGGCAACATCTGAGGACTCAGATCTGCACAGTTCTGTTTGTTCCTTACTGCAGGGAAGCAAGATGGAGAGCTGCAGGGGGTCGAAAGGAGAAGGGACAGTGAGAGGAGGCAAGAGAAGAGGGAGGAGAAAAGAGGAAGAGTTGAAGGCATGAAAAACAAGAAGCACCCCAGAAATGAGTTTCTTCAGGACAACAGTGCCCACCCTTTCCTGCTGTGGGGACAGTGACTTTGCCCAGCCCTCAGCCACCAGTGCATCAGGCAAAACAGAGCTACTCTCAGGCCTGGGTCCCCTACTCGTAAACCCTCCATGGGGAGCTGAATGCCTCCTGTCCTCCCTGCCCTGTCCCACCACCGACCCCCTGAGCCCTCACCGGAGAGGGCAGTGCGGCACACCAGGTGGGTGTAGGAGAAGTAGAGCGTGGAGTTCAGCATGAAGTAGGACTCGACGATCCTGCGAGCCTTCTCACTGATGTCGTAGAAAAGCCGAGCGCTCTTCAGCGGGACACGGCCCTCGTAGCCATACTGGGCAAGGAGAAGGGGTGAGAGAGGGTCAGCGCCACATACTGTCTGGGAGGGAGGACATGGGAGAGGAGGAGGGCACGAGATGTACCTTGAGGGCTTTGAGGACGGTGGCTCCTTCAAATCTCTCATTTGGGGTGTGGGGGGAGGTTTTGCCCCTATAACCGTCTCCAGCCAACATGATCCCCTGAAAGACACAAACACGGTTGAGGGGTGAACTGGTTCCCCAGGAGAGGGGGTGCTGCAATGGAAGCACCTGGCACCTTCTTCCCCAAATCCCTCCAGGCTGCATTCACTGGGATGAGTGAGTTGGGTGGGAAGGCACTGCAGCTCTCCATGAACACAGTCCATTCTGAGATGCTGGGAAACAGCCACACACCTCCTGACTGGGGATACTGAGGCACCCTCAGTCCCTTCCCAAGCTCAGCTGATGATGAATGAGAAGGGTCAACGAGGTTTGCAGATGAGCATCCTTTGGGGTTGTGTATAACATGCAGCAAAGAGCTATTTCTGCATGGGATCTGTCTTGCAGCATGTTTCTAAGAACGGCTCAAGATGGAGCAGCAGCTCCTGTGCTGCAATTGTGGGTGTGTTATGGGGATAAGCATCTGACTGCTCTCCATGGGCATCCTGGCATCAGCTGCAACACTCAAGAGGGAGGCATGAACCCAGAGCCTCTCCAGGGGCTGATCACACATTCAGGTCTCACAAGCCATCAGGCACTCAGCCCAGGTGGCACTCATGCCCCCCCCAGGGGCACTGCCTACTCACATTGGCCACCCTGTGAAGCTCTCGGCACTGTTCCTCAGAGATGACATTATCCAGTAGTACTCGCTGGGTGCCATTCAGCTGCTGCGAGTTGTAGACAAACTTCACGTCACTGTAGAGAAGTGGACCCCCTGATGGAAAGAGAGACACAAAACGACCCTGCTGAACACGCCCCGTCCTCGTTGACATCTTGTACTGTGGCTGAAGGCCAGGTGAAGTCACCCGGGTGCACTGTCAGGGAAAGAGCTTCACAGCAGAGAGCAGAGTTTGGCCTCACGTCAGCAACAAAAGAAACAGAAGCAATGGAAACACCCGGAGATTAAATCAATTTGCTGCAAGAGCATCAGCATTTTCCACCTTCTCATTAGCTGCCTTGCAAACGCAGGAACCACAGCCTGAAAATGCCAAAACACGATGGGGACACAATGAGAGACACAGACACCGGCTGACTGGGCTCTCCTGCCCAGCAGCCAACTTCAACGGAGGCCAGAAGTTTCTATTTGGGCTGTGTGGCTCTCACCGGCTCCACACGCAAAGCCGCTCTCTGCAATTGTCATCAGTGGGTTTTTTGTCTTTTACACACATAGAAAACCTAATGCGGTGCTGAGCTTGCAGCAAGCATCGCTTGGTCTCCACCAAGAAGAGGGACTGGAAGCGGATGAATCAGAGGACACTGAGGACAATCCTCCCCTGCAGAGGCAAAGGAGCTGCCACAGCTGTCCCTGCCATCCCTCGCTCCCTGCCCCTGAGCCGACTCCCTCTGCCTGCCAGAAGCCAACGGCTTGGCTACATTTTGGAGGTCCCAGGTAGCATCCCTGGGATGGGAATACAACCGTGGCTGGGCTTACACACTGCTGGGCTCCCGCCTGGTACGAAGCGATGGAGCCTTGCCACATGCTGAACGAACGGGCAAGGAGAAGAGAGAGATTAGCTCTGTACCAGAAGTTTTGATCCATCCCCATCAAATTTGCCCGATCAGAAAAACATGGGGAGGCCTCTAAATCACCATCTTCTGAAGCCGCTTCCCCTCATGTCCTCAAAGAGAGAGAATGGCAACAATAAAAACCTAAACCAGATGTTTCTCCAGGAGGAAGGTGACATACATCTAAATTGTGGGAAAACTTATCTGTTGTCAGAGAGCTGCAATAAAACAGAGGAAACAGAGCTCCTCTCACCATGTGGCACAAGGAAATTTCTCTGTTTCATTGCTTTTATAATTGCTACTTTTCCTGTCAGTTGAAGCACATCGTGTTTTTGGAAGGTCTCCTTGGCCTATGGAGGACACGTAACCCTGAGGGCACAGCCCCACCACTAGCCCGTGACTTTATTTCCGTAGACTCAAGTTTCTTGGAAACGGAAAAGACGGGACATTCCTCATGTTCACTTTGCTGTCCTTGTTGCTCAACAATAGCATTTATTATAAATGCAGCTGGATCAGAAACAGGACTCTGAAATCCAAACTCCTGGCACACTCCAGTTCAGGGCTGAGTTTTCCAGCTCGGATGTTGCTCTTCCCCAGCCGTAGGCACGGGAGGGATGAACCTGGAAGGCATCACTTGCCACTTCCCCAGTTTCTTCTGTGCCCCCCGGGGAACTAGTTGGGGGATGCCCTGTGCTTGCTGTGAACACTGAACCCTTGTCCCACACAAGCAGCGTGCTCCCCGCTGCCTTCCTCGCTCCCACTGCCTCTAAGCACCAGCAGAGAGAGAGACCTGTTTCCCGTGTGCATGCTCTGTGAAGAACACCCCAAAGAAACTGAGGAATTCTTTGGACTTTTGGGAGTGAAGGAATTGATGGAAAACAGGGAAGGGGGAAGGAAAGAAGTACAGAAGAGGAGTACAAAATTAAAATGGACTTTTCTTTTTCTCTTTTGGCCTTTTCTTTTTCCAAGTGAAAAGAGAGAAAGAAAAAAAAGACAACAGCGAAAGGAAGCAGCTGGATGGACAAAAATCCCATTTTCTTTTTGAATGGTTTCAGTTTTCTTTGTAAACTTGCAAGCGCTCTGCAACTAAACCAGAATAAAAGCATAGAGAGAAGAAAAAACAGAGAAAGACACACTGAAATTATTTGGTTATAGCAGCCAAACAGGCCAACAAATATAAATCAACCAGCTCTCAGCTTAAGCAAGCTCTTGTGGATCTTCCTGTGGTATTTGCCTATTTTATGTATAGCTAGAGAAGGAATAACAATACTCTGAACACAAAACTGAGCAGCTGGAGACAACTTGGGCCATGGAAAGCTGTGAAATTCCCCCAAAAGCGCGAGCATCCATTGCATTACAGGGAGGTTTAATTGCCTGCTGCTGTGGAGCTGCCCACTAGAGACACAAGACACCTCCTGGCTTGAGATCCCATTGTTTCGCAGCGAGGAGCATGCTTTGGTGTTTGGCTACAACGTAGTTTTTCAAAATTGTTATGGGGTAATCTTGTCTTTAGTAGAAGATGTTATGGCATTTTCTATGGTTGCCAAAAATGGGCTGAAATCAGCTGAAATGTTTGCTGACAGGCCTTAAAACCAAGTGATTTGACGTAAGCCAAGACATGAAATCACAAGCCAGCCTGCAAACAGAAACGGCTATTAATACGGTGTCATCCAGCACATTTAGCAAAGCATCAGGACCAAAGTTCCCAAAACCTAATGCCTCCAGCATCCCTCCTTCTGCAGCCTGGACAACAGCGAACATTTTAATCTTAAAAACACCTGGGGAAAAGACTACTGTTTGCTGGTGCCACCTTCCCCACGGTGAGGAGGACCCAGCCTCCCAGCTCCGCATCTCAGGGCTCTGTACCGAGCAGCTCAGCAGGTGGGAAAAGCAAGTCCACGAGCAGAGAAGTGCTGGTGGGATCGACAGACCTAGAAATGCTGTGGCACCATTGAAAACTTCTCTCTCTCTTAAACAAAACTTCAGCCCTCTCAGATAGGATTTGGCCCTCATTGCTCAGCATCCAGCCTTTGCAGCCTGCAGTCTCTAGCAACAGGAAAAAGCCTTCTGATTTTGTTGAAACACCTTAATCAGACTTACCCTCCTTCAGCTCTCGATCTGATTTTGGCATGGGTTTCTTTGCCAGGGACAGCCGGGGCCCATCCTCTGGTTCACTGCTAATACTCGATGGGACACTGAGGAGCAAGAGAGAAGAGGAACATCATGACTATGGACACAGATCTCCAGTTCTTCCGCTGTTTTGCACCTTTCAGAAACCAATACGTGGAAAAAATGGGCAAATTGGTACTTTGTACAAATGTCACAACCATACAAGTAGAAGCCCTTACCCTGTCCTGTGGCAAACTGTGTTTTTCTGGTAATGGAAACAACAGTTTCCACCAGCAAAGCACAGACATCAACAAACCTGACCAGCACCACTTGCCTCATTGACCAAGTTCCCTCTAGACCACCACTGGTTTTGAGGCACTCAGCTAAAATAAGGTGCTTGTGAGAACGTTTGTAATGGTAAGAGGCAAAGGGCCCTAATTCATGCATGATGGTGTGCTGGGGCGGATGGGGAGCACCACCCTCGGAGCAGGCTGGTTACCCCATCATGGGCACATCCGCTTAACCCCACTGCAGGGACTGGGGAAGCCACAGGCTCAGCTGGGGCGGGTGGTGGCTCACCTGTGCTCATCCTGGCGGGCGCCATACCTGTTCCAGTAGTTCTGTAGGAAAAGAGAGGGGTTCTGCTTCTTAGTTTAATTGTCCAGCCAAAGACAGGGAGCTACCTGCTCTGCCTCGCACCCAGGGACATCAGCCAGCCTCTCTGGTATGGATCCATCCCCCACAACTTTGGGTCACCAAATTGAAAATGTAACCCCAAACTGGCATCGTATGACGAGTACAGAGGGAGCACGGCTTGCCCAGCCTTCTCTGTCCCACCCCACCACCATGGCAGTGGCTGAGACAAAGCCAGGCACCACAGCAGGAGAGCTGGACTAGACTGTGTCTGCTTCTCCTTCACCCCGTGAACGGCTGCCTCCTTTGCTTTGCCATCACCCTTTTCCCACAGGGAACAAACCAGGCCAAGAGCCACCTCCTGAGTCACCTACATGGGACTGGCTTTACAGGAAAGAGAGGCGGGGGAAGCTGGTCCTATAGCTGTGAACTCCTAAAGGTCCTTGCTATAGCAGACCCAGGCATTACCGGCTCCGTGTAGGTGTATCCGAGGCCGGCCGCAGCCACCTGCAAGAGGTGAGACTCCAGCTTATGGCGCCGCAGCAGCGTTTTGGCTTCCTGAAAAGAAGAGGAGAAGGGGAGTAGTTGCATGTGTAGCTTTCACAAGATACAGTCAATACACATCTGATTCAAGAGGGGTTTGATTTTCACACAACACCACAGACTCCTACGGGGCGCGGGATGCTTGGGTCATGCCTTAGAGCAACCCCGGACACGGGGCTGAGCCACTCTCTACGTTACAGAAGTGGAGGTGTTCAGCAACTCATTCAGGAAGCCTGAATCCACAAAATACATTTGCATAGCTGGCAGAGGGTGTTGAGCACCTCGGAAAGCCTCTAAATATCTGGGCATGAGGGTGACTGGAGAAACCCTGGCTGCAGAGCGGGAAGCAGGTTCAGGCTGGTGGAGAAGGGACCCTGGCTGGGCTGTGCCTCCGTTCCCCATCTGCAATGTGGAGCCCGTCGCCCCGTGGTGGGTGGGCTGCAGCACTGCGGCCTGGGACGCCCTCAGGGTGCTCGGACAGGGACCACAAAGCACAGCTAGCTGGGTATTGTCCATCGGAGGGCCTTTTTTTTTCACAAAAAATTTGTAAACGAAATACTGGGTTTTCTCCTAGAAAATTACTTTGCAGAGCAAAAATCAAATTTCTTTTTACAGAAAACTTCAAAACACTGGAAACAAAGAAATGTTTTTGTCAACCTCAGTTTTTTTCCTAGATTCACTTTGAGAGAAGAAACGATAATTGTTCTTGTTTTCTCTTTTCTCATTTCCCTTTCCTATTTTAGCATTTTGCCAAATTCACCTGGATTTTCCTGGAAATCAAGGAATTCCCAAGGGAACGGACAATCCAATTCCTGCGTACCCTCTGCTTATGGCGCAAAGGGAATGAGCCTCAGCAGGGCTGTGATGGGATGGGATGAACTTCTCCTCTTCTGCGTTGTGAGAAAGGCAGCCCCAGGGTCGCAGATAAAGGCTGCCCAGAACGGAGAGGAAGCCTGTCCTGCGGGGTGACTGAACACATGCTCTTTGGTTGTTTGACCCCAACCTAACCCTGTGATAGCAAAGCTGCTCCCTGCAGAGCAGGCTGAGTGCTGAACTCCAAGCTCAGTGACTGGAGAGTAAAGCTGACATCCCAGCCTCCCCTTGGGAAAATACTTCTCAGCCCTCTCTTAACAGAGGTTGCCCTTTGCTCATTGCATTCCTCCTCCACATCTCCTCCAGAGCACTGAATGAGGAGAGGGTTCACATTGTTGAGGCACTCGGTCATCATCCTCCCTGCCCTTGCCTGGGTTTTGCTAAGCTGACATCCCCATTTGAAGAAGATCCTGCCCTCCGGGTTCTCCCCACACCAGTGACTCTGGACTTGCACCCTGATAATTAGCAGCACCAGCTAGTCCAGCATCTCCACATCTGTTTTCAAAGTGGTCCCACTGTGGGAAAGCTGCCAAGCTGCTTTTATTTCCAGCTGATGCTTTTGCTAAAGCCTTCCACCAAGGGCTCTTAGGTGACACTCACTCTCACCTTTCTAGGTTTGACCGTGCCTGGATCCATCGTACCTTCCAAGAGGCCCTCGTAATAACCTGCGTTCTCCAAGACATCTTCATCGTCTGGGTGGAAGAGCAGGTAGGACTTGGCACACTCCAGGGCTTTTACGTAGTCACCAACTGGGAGGCAACACAACAGTTATTGGGGGGGGAGGGGGGTGGAGGGATACAGCCCCGTCGGCAGTGCTAGGGGCTTATGCCGAGCGCGGCGGGGCAGAGCTGAGGAGGGGAGCCTGCAGAGAGGGAGGGAATAACCTAAGCTCTCCGTCAGCTGAAGGGTGAGCCTGGCACTTTACAAGGCTCTTTTGTTATGCAACTTCGTCTTAACTGCACTGCCAGGGAAACTGAGGCAGAGACATGACTTCTCTGCAGTCACGCACAGGTTAGATGGTATCCAAATTGGATCCAACTGGATGTGCAGGATGCAGATGCTATCCAGCAGCAAACTGCCACCCTTTTGTGAAGCATCTCTCAGGGCTCTGGGGGGGTTTTACCCACCACATGAAACCTCCAGTCGAGCAGAGGAATAAAAAAGCCTGTACACCATGCACGAAACACGGCTGACTCCTCCAGCTTTCTTCCCATTGCATTGAAGAATGAAGAACCTTTAGGTTTGAGAAGCAATTTTGACCCTCCCATATTCTGCCCTTTTCAGAAAAGAGCACTTAGCACAAGTCTGAGATAGCAAAATTCTGCCTAGATTTTCTTTTATGTAACAGAACATAATAAAATGCCATATAGGACCACACAACTGGCAATATTTTATAGCACTGCCAACTCCTGACATTTTTCAATGTTGCCAACTCATGCAATTTTACTATGAATCTTAAAATGTTTGGTAATTAGCAAAACTGGCATCTTTGGATAAGCTTGGGCTAACCTGTATATCTATTATATATTAACTTAGAAAATGTATCAATTGGTTTCAGAAAATGTGAAACACATAAATCCCCCAAACTTCAATATCAAAAGGCAAGTGAAAGGACCCTAAAAGAGCATGATTTATTTAAAGAATATTAACATTTAAGCTAAAAGTTGGGCTTTTAAAATCTGTCTGATGATTTAAAACCCTTTTACAAAAACACTTAATTGCATTTCAGTCAACCTAAAAGGAAAAGAACTTTTGAAGAGGCAATTTCCAATGATGTCCTCTGCTTCCTGAGGCTTTCAGACCATGCTGCTGCATCACTGTAGCACAGGCATCATGGGGAAATATCCTGATTTCCACATGAAGCAATTCGAACTTGTACAAAATGTAACAAAACTCAGCAAGCGTTATGAGGAACAGAAAGACGGCCTTTACCTCTGTAATAGGCAAACTGCAAGTAGTCGTAATGGAGGGGAAGGAAGTTTTCGATGGGCGAGATACGGCCTGAACGCGTGGCGAGTTCTCGGACACAGTCATGTTTGCAAGCCAGGACTTGCATGTAGTGATCTGCGAAGAAAAGAAGGAGAAGATGGTCTGAACTGAGAAGGATGGGGCTGGTGCTGAGACGAGGACAGAGGTTAAATCTCACCAACTGAAGGACACGCAACTCACGCTGCCCTGGCCCCGCAGGAGACTCCGCACCTAGAGAAAGAGCTAAGGCTCCTTCCCAAAGCCAACGGAGAGTTGCAGTCGCATTTTTGCCCCCATTGAGAAATGCCTTTCTCCTTCTGTCAACTGTAGAGGGAGCTTGAGCATCTCTTTTGTGTGCTGGGAGATGCTGCCTCTGCCCAGGAAAGCCGGGTGGGTGCAGGGACGTAGAGGTGGCAGTTAGCTCTTCAAGAGCCAAACCGAAAGCGAGGACACCCACAAAGCAAACGGAGATAGGAAGACACGGTGGCCACATGTGCTGCCACATGAAAGCCATCTCCACACTCCCTTCCTTCAGCTCACCTTTAATCCTCTCCTTTCTGCAGCAAGAACGCTGCCGAGCGCACGGGGATGTTTAGATAAGAGGGGTCGGTGCAGCTTCCCAAGCAGAGCCGAGCAAGGCACCTGTGCCACGAGTGTGAAAGGTCTAAGGTGCAAAGATGGGCAGCAAAATCCCCGTGTTTGCCGCTTCTCAAAGATGAGGTATCTCCCAGGGAAATGCAAGCACGTGGTAAACATCTGCCATTAGCAAGATTTCTTAATTGGTGAGAGTCCACAATATAGGCGTTGTATCAGCTGTACAATTTCGAAGCCAGCGCTGACATCTGATTCCAGTTTGGAGCCTTTGCTGCAATGTACTTACAAATCTACTTTGCTTGCTCTGTCTCTGCACACCATTAAAACTCTTAAGAAACAAACACAGGCTTGAAAAAAAGCCATGTGCTCAGCTACCAAAGCATTTCTCAGAGCTGCCAAAAAAACAGCCTGAGGAATTTGCAATGAAATCAAGTGGAAACTCAAAACAGTCCCCCATTCGCTCTGGGCAGGTAGCCTGAGTAGTTATCTGATTTACCATACGCATCCAGGGTATTACATTAGGAAGGCAAGAAGGAAAAGGACATAAATAATTTTGTTGTAATTTAAACCTCTTTAAGCATCCTAGACCTGGAATAATCCATCACTGAGGAGCACTGCTTTTTCTTGGTACTGTCAAGGTGCCCTAGAAACAGGCTGTATAGACTGGAATCAATTCACTGAAATGCATGTCCCTGTGGTGGAGGGGTGAGAGTGTTCCAACCCCACGCAGCAGCACAGCAAATCAGCTTGGGATTGAAAAGAGAAATGAGCTTTCAAGAAACTTAAACTCTCTTTTCTTGGTGTATTAGTATTCCCACTCCCTGCTGAAACATCTGGGGCTGAGCGCCCTGGACCCAGGAGTAAACTCGGGATTATGCTGTCCTGTAAGGAACCGCTTGGTTCCCTATAGGAAAGCAGCTGCATTACGGATCACTTCCCTGTTTCTTTGGGTGCCTGAATGGCCCTAGGGTTCGGAGTTGTTATTCCCAGGCATATCTGGCCAAGCCAAGTGACAGCGCTTGCAGAGACCATCTGGCTTGTTCTCATTCCCAGCTGACGTGCTGGGTTGAGGACCACCACATCATGACCGTGCTCTGCACGGTCCAGCACAGAAACATCTTCTCTGCTCACTGGGGCTGCACTCGACTTGCACAGCACAGAAACAATTTAACGGAGACCAAAACCCCCTTGACGCTCAAGCAGCACCTTTCAGTGATAAGGAAGGTGGGTTTTCTTCACCACTGAATGCTGCTCTCTTGGAGGGCACGATATGGCCCTTGGTGTCCTGGTCATGGCTTTAAAAGCAGGCATGATCAGCTGACGGTTACACTGGTACCAAGTCAGCCCTTACAACACTTCTCATATTTTTTGCATGGGTAAATAAACTCAACAAAGGCAGCTTCCCATCCGGTATGTTAGTGGTTTCTCATCTTGGTCATTTCAATTAGATTTCCTGTCGCGACACAAGCAGAATTATACAAAACCAAAAAACAATCTGCATCTGAGTGAAGTATTTTCCACACAAGAAGCAAAACTCCAGAGCTCTATGCAACTCCAAGACCATGAGCAGATAAATAAGATTTCTGTCACCAAACAAACCTTAATTTATTGCTCTTCTTTCCCTTATGACTAATTAAATGTAATCTCATTTCTACTGAGAATGAACCATTTTAATCCCCTCTGGCTCAGAGCCACACATGCAAATCTGAAGATTACATAGCAATGTTCAATTCTCTCCAGAGATTTCAGTCAAGATCATAATTAGGTGGACCTCTGCTAATGACACATCCATCCTTTTGGATGGGGAGGAAATCTATGTTCTGAGCCTTCTTGGCAACTTTCCTGGCCATCTGGAGCATGGCCAAGAGGACTTTGCTGCTCTCTTATATGCACTGAAAACAGAGAAAATATAAACAGAGTCCAGCAATGTCTAGATTCCAGTGAGGTACGTGAGACTGTGTACAAGGAGAAACTGAGGCAGTTAAAGCACCTATACTTCCAGTTCTTACAGAAAGCTGCAAATGCTCCTTACATCAGGAAATGCAATTTTTCTAGCCCAGCTTCTATTCAGGACCAAACCAACATGTTCTAGTTCCATGTCCTCTGGATTTGCATTTTCTGTCCTTCCAAGTGCCTCCTACAGCATTACTCACCAACAGCAGTGATGGAAGGGAAGACACTTCACCAAACCCACCAAAGGCCCAAACTCAATAGTTAAAAACATTGCAGGGCAAAGGGTGAGAACCCTAAAGATGCAAAAAGATCTTACCTGCAATAGCTTCGTAGAGGCCAGCCTTATATTCCAGGTACTCGTGCTCCTCAAATCTCTGGGGTCCCTCGCACATGATCTGGCAATCTTCATCCTCGGTGTAGTATCCTTTCAATGCGCGCTCCAAGAAGTCAATGGCCAGCTTGTACTCCTCCTTGTCGTAGTGCCTTACTCCTGCACTGTAGTCCTCCTGCAAAGTAGGCAGGCAGAAGACAAGACCATGAGTGGGCTACGCTGCTCGCACCACAGCATCCTGCCCTCGCCGACTGCAGGTGCTTCTCATAAGAATGTAAAAGCGGGCAGGGACAGAACAACCTCCTCAGGTACCTACCCGACGTAAGCTGTTGTACCAAACCATGTTTAAGCCATCAATGGACTTTTGCACCAGTGGAACCTCGTAAACCTGCCTAAATGCTCTGCTGAACTCCTCTATACTTAGGAAATCCTCAGTGCCACTGCTGGATTATGCATTATGCGAAAAAACATTCCTTTTCTTTGTTTTTGCCCTCCAACCCAAAAACTACGCTGAATGCCAAGGGAAAAGACTGCTCTTGACCCAAGCAGATCTGTCTTAGAATAGCGCCTAATGAGCACCTACATTAATTACACCAAACAGCCACTCCTGCTTCCCTGAGTCTTATGAAATCAGAAAGCTGGGGGTGGCCCTGGCATTTGGGTTGGGCTTTTGCTTTGAGGAGGTGGAAAAAGCTGTCGCTCCTCTGCCTGCCACCCTGCACCCTCTCCAGCACAGCCGCTCATGTGCACGTACCCTGCCCACGTGGGAGAACCCAGCTGAAAAGAAACGCACATAAGCCAAGATCTGTCCATCAGTGCCCATGAAGGCGTTCATCAAAGCTGCCTGCTGATGGCTGCTCACAGCCATGGATGAGCCCAGAGTTCCCTGAAGAGAGGGACCAGGTTGGAGACGTAGCCATCAAACAAAGAGCAGAGAGTGCCTTGAAAAAACAGGAGCGGCCTCGCCTTAAAGAGGAGCGCAGAAAGGGAGAGTTTGTTTTGCTGTATTGTAATATGGACCTCAGCAAGAATGTCCCCATTCATAGATGATGTTCTCTTGGCCTCCTAAATCTCTCCTCTCCAGACTGCCTGACACTTAACCTGGGCACCTCTTTACCTCAGACTCACCATGTGCTGCTTGGCCTCCCGGTCAATCAAGCTGACCTTCCCTGCCGTGGTCTTGTAGTTCTCGATGTCCTGCTGTATCTCCATGTGCTCAGGGTTTGCCATGAAGAAGGTGTGAGCTGCATTTGCTGCCTCCTCCAGCTTGTTCAGCTGTAACAACGTAAGAAAGACCAAGTGAGTCGGTGATGTAGGAACACAGCAGTTTATGCTGCACTCTCTGACACCTATACCTCTGACACCCTTTTGACCCCACTGGACTGGGCAATGATGGGATAACCAAGGAAAACGTAAATGCAGAGGCTGCAGAAAACAGCTGAAATGAGAGGAAAGCCCAGTGCAAGGGAAATCGGAAGAGCTGGAGCTCCTGAGAGACAGACAGGTCACTTATCTGTCTGCAATGTGGTCTATCGGTGATGAGGTCCAGCCTATTTTCCAGCTGCACATCCTCTGAACTCAGTGGTGTTGCCTTTCTTTGAGGAGCAAGTGCATTAGCCACGGAAGTGGCCTCTCTCCTGCTAGGTCATGCAGATATTTCACCTGAACATCTGTCCTGCTTCCTGAGCCCCGGCAGCTGCTGTGGGTGTGTTTAGCACTAGCATTTCTGTTTACAAGGCTTTCTCCTGGATGAAACTAATGTCTGGTCTCAGTTCTGAATCTCTAAATACAAAGGAACTTGACATACCAAGATAAACTCCTCTTTATACTTCTGCCACTATCAGCAGAGTCTGGCCTTTTGCAGCTATACACAGATGAGCTTAATAAATGGTCCCAAGTCCCTGTTTACAAGCAGAAGTCCTCAGACTGAACGTAGCTCAGCCTCCAAGGCTTGTAGAGAGAGCAGTGTCAGCAGCTGCCTTCCCCTCCTCTCTCTGTTTCATATCTCGAGAGCATCTTTCCACCTGGGACTGAGCAGCCCATGCCTTTTGAATCTCCACCCTCCAACACCCTTTCCAAGTGGCAAATATTAAAAAATTACTGTAACTGGCTTCCTTTGGCTTCTCCTCAAAACAAGGTGTAATTAGAAAGTCCAGCAAGCTGTCGGAAGCAGTTTTTGCATTAAAAAAAGGAGACAGATAGATAGATAGACAGATGGATAGATGGATGGATGGATGGATGGATGGATGGATGGATAGATAGATAGATAGATAGATAGATAGATAGATAGATAGATAGATAGATGGATGATGGTGATAGGGAGCCCAGCTTAAAGGTGAGGGAAGCAGGGAAGATGTGGAGCACAGCAGGACATGCACTGAGCCTCCGGGCACACAGCAAAACCTCCAGAGAAGCACCCAGCGCTTTCATCTGGGCTGTTTAGATCAGGACGAGTGCGAACACAGTCTGCACGGCAAACAAGGTGGCTACCGTGAGTCAAACTGGTAGCAACTGGAGCATCACGGCTGTTGGAAATCACTGGCTAAGCTTGTCAGGGATGCCTGGCTGATTATGATAGGGAGACACTGAATGGGAGCAGACACCCAAATCTACCAGGGGATTTGTGAAATTGGCACTTTTATATCAGATGAGCCATTCCAGACACACTCTCACATTGCTCGCTGGGGCATGCAGATGTTTTGAAAGCAGGTGCCTGGACACATGAAGACCTTTTGGAGGAAAAACCCAGCTATTGCCACAGGCAAGACTCACGCCAGACGGGCACTCTCCTACCCCCGCCTCTGCTGCTCCGCTGCTCCAGCACAGCCAAAATTGCTTGTCTGGTTCCCAGAAAGGCCAGGGCAGAGCTGGCCGAAGAAGCACGCGTGAATACCTCCAAAAGGAAGATGAAAGCTCCGGTCAGACAGCATCTCAGCCTGCTCCCCAGAGCTGCCCTTTGAACACCAAAGCACCGCTGTGCTGCAGCGCCCACAGAAATGCAAAAAATCTGCCTTGTGTAAACTTCAGAAGTTTTTCAAGGTTAGCTCTGTGCTGACAACGTATGCAGGGAAGCCAGCTTTTACTGCAAAAACAAGATCTATTCCAGTCCTTCGCCTGGAGTTTTCCTGAGGACACTGCTCTCCACCATAACCCCTTGGCTTCCCAGCAGCCGAGCAAAATGACTGTGAGAATTTTTTATCCAAGACACCACCAAAAAAACCCCAAGTCCCTTCAGTGTAGAAACAATCTTTTTTTTAAAAAAAGAGACATTCCTATTTAGAAACATACATCCCATCCTGAAAAAGCTCATCTCAACATAATCCCATCCTGGAAAAGCTCACCGCAGCTGGGCAGCATCTGATACAGGATAAATGACCATCCAGAGCATCTCATGATGGGAATTTTCAGGTCATGGTGAGTGTAGGTGGGACTGCCACTGTGGCCAGTAATTAGAGAGGTCAAGATGGGGCAAGAGGTTTGTCAGAGACACATGAGCTGCTGACCTGATCCAGAGGACTGCTATTAAGCCGCTATTTGAGCTGCCCAGGAGAATTGCATTCTTCCACGCCGCACCACGGAGTTCTGTTCACAGACAGCATCCTGCCTGTGCAGACTTAAAAGGGACCAAATGCATCTCAGCCAGGGAAGTGGTCCCTCGAGACTCAAGCTGCAATAGTCTGTTGTGGGGTGTTCTTTTTTACTTTGGTTCTAGTTCTGTCTCAGAAAGCTATCAAAAACTGACCCAGATCCTAGGATGGGCTTAATTCTTCCTGGATAAAATCCACTCCTGTGAGATAGGAAGAGCCTGATTTCTAGACACAACAGAAAATCCCTTTCCCACCCTCGAAACAAGGCTCACGCTGTGTCTAATCCTGCTGGCTCTACACAGCAGAGATGACCTTTGGATTTTGCTAAGTGGACTCAAAGCAGAACATTTCAACTCAACACTTTTCAATTTATCATGTCCCATATTTGCATTAGAAACATTCAAGTAACACAAAGAAGCCAACAGCTGCTAAGTTTGGGGGAGTTTTTAAGTGGATGCGTGTATATAAAAGCAAATTCCTAACTGGTAAGACACGTTCAGAGACTAGCACTGACATTAATTATGAAACACTCTGGGGAAACTTTTGCCAAAACACTCTGAATTCAAAAGGAGCAGGATATTTTGGTGTTTAAAGGTCTGGGCTGGGGCTCAGGACACCTGGACTCAGTTCCTGGCCCTGTCACAATCTCACTGTGCAGCCATTGGAAAAAAACATTTTGTTTTCTTTATGCCTGATTTTCCATTGTTTTAAATGAATAACAATAAAAATAATAGCATTTATCCCGCAGGGTAATCACTTTGTTTATTTAGATGGCAAGCAACTCGGGGACCATAAGCACATGCAAGAATGTGACACAAGGGAATTTTGATCTTTGTGCAACCATCACTGAATGAAAATCAGCAAGGAAAAAATGACAACGGTAGAATCACAACCTTAGTATGTGCTCTAAGGTCTGCTTGTTCACCCCACTGGAATGAGATCGCTGGACTATTGCTGCAGCTTTCTACCGAACCCTGCGTATTTTGGCTGTAGAGGACACATGAAATCAGACCACCAGCCCTGAGAAAGCTCTGGGAACAACCCTGTCCATTTTGATCTTACAACGCCAACGGCTAGACCTAAGAAGGGGAGAACACAACATTTAAGTGCTTCTGAGTTCTGATGCTGAAAAATATTTTTTTTCCGCATTCAGATCTTAGGAGTGTTTCATTTCACATAAACCCAGGAAAATTATTTTAAGCAGCAAAACCTCAGATTAAAGAATTTCAGCAAACTACAAATGCTCAGTTTCATTCCCATCTGGGACAGTGCTGGCTGGACTTCAATGGGACTATGACTTCCAACCTGCAACAGTGGCTTGGATTAGGAAGGTTGTTTTAACCAGAGCATTAGAGAGGACCAAACACAGGCTGGAGAAAGGAACTTGAGCGAACATCTTGAGCATCACTATACAATCGATGCCAATTCTCATTGATAACAGTTGAGAAAATCCTTTATGGAGCTTTCACGGGCTGCACGATGAAACACATAAGATAATGTTAAGAGTCCCTTAATAGTTCATCGTCATTCTTGTACCTGTCGAACTATGTATCAGCCAGTAAATGCCATGTCGAGCAACCTAATTTGTAAGGCCTGTCACCAACCTGCCATGGTTAGGAAATAAACTGTCTCACTGGAATATGTCTAACGTGCTATTTGATTTTAACATCACTTCAGCTGCTGCGTCCCTCAAAGAGAAAAACAGAGGCCTCCCCTCATTGCTAAGGCCCACCCAAAAAAACAGCTCGGACTGGCTCAGCTCCATGTGCAGGCACGTGCCCTGAATTCACACTTTCCCTCACTATTTGCAGATGAATGAATTCTGACCAAAGCCTCTTTCATGCCAAGATGCTCAGCAAGCTTGCATAAACCCCTAGCCCCTTCCCTAGGGGACACGCCACACACCAGCACCACAGTTTTAGCCACAGTGACCCTAAACTTGCAGTCCCTTAAGTTTGCTGTCTGGTGCTTGGCAGTGGAGATAACGAAGTGGAACAGGCATCATGCCAGGTCTGCGAGATGAGCATCGCACAGCTCTACAGTCTGCTCTTGCAGCCAGAGGCACGGTGCACCGTACCACCACCACTTTGCCTACGTTGAATACCGACACAGTGCCATTTTTGGGGGGAGGCAGCTGTAGCCAGAACATCTACAGGTGCGTGAGTGCTCCCAGCTCACACTGCAGTTTTCATGGCAAAAACAAGGATAAAAGAGGTGAAAAAGTCAGCTGGTTTTAGAGAAAATATAGCCAAAGCGATATCAATTCTGACTGCCTAAGACAGAGGGTCACAGGGCATGATATAACCAAGACCTCAGACTGTTATTGACAATGAGTTCCCATTTCATTGAACATATTATGAGATATCAGCAACTGTCATCCATTCCATGCAAGTGTCATGATCCAACCTGTTTCTATATTAAGGTATTTTCAGCACGCAAGACATTGTTTGAATTCAAACTTCTTTTTCAGGGGGGGAAGAGAAGGAAGGCGTATAGACTGGAAAATGCGTCAGATCCAGGCTTTTACACTGGAAAATGTATCAGATCACTCAAAACCCCAGCGTTTCTTGCCATGCCAAGACTGGACCTCCCTGCACATCAACTCCGTTAACTGCTGAGTACACGGGCCTGGCATGGAGTTTGTGAGAAAATATTTCAAACCATTTGCCTGACCTAGAAACCAAAGTCTCAAACCTTCAGACAGCTCCTGGTTTGCTGAACAGATACTGTTTTTTAAGACTTTTCCACAGCTCTGCTGCTGCTGTGTTGTATCAAAGGCTTAGTGCACTGGGCTCTGCAGAGCAGGGAGGCTCTGGAGTCAGTAAGCACAGATAACAAGAGAAATAAAAGGTTCAGTGTCACGAAGGATTAATCTCGTTGTGTCTATGCAGAGCTTACTGCCTGGGCGAGTAGAAGCAAGTAGCAGTGAGATGGCTATAAATAGCATGTGACCTCGTCTCAACTATTTTATTGTTGCAAACAGGGAAGGAAGAAATTATCCAGAGAAGTTAATAAGCAAATTTTCCCTTTGCTGATGGAATCACACATTCACAGAAAGATGCCTGAGCTGTCTGCAACCCATAATGGCACCCACTGACCCCTCAGAAACACTAAAACCAGACAGGAAGGCAAGCACGTGGCAGACAAGAGCCTTAGCCAAGCGTAGGGAATAGGTACCAAGTCACGAAGATGTGAAGCAGTCTTTAAGTTCATTAACACACCATCCCCTGCTCTCCAAAGAGTTTACCAGTTCCTTTCCTTCCAACTCAAGATAAACAGGGTTGTTCCCCCCTCCTTGCTACGACTGTGACGGGGGGGCAGTAGCGATGCCTTCCTGCAGGCTCCACACGCATCTTTTCAGAGGTCTTCTCCATTTTCAAAATGCAGACAACCTCCCATGTGCTTTGGACGGTTCCTCTGAAGCCGCCCCAGCGTGCCTCGCTGTGTGCTGCTGCTCACCAGTTGCTCTGGCAGACCCAAATCCAAAACAGACAAAATTTGGAGAATCGGCACAGGGAAAACTTCCCATGAGAAAGGAAACTTAGGAAGGATTTGGGGTTTTTTATTACTCCAACAAGCAATTTTTCAGTACACAAACATATACAGATTGGTAGGTACATGGTCAAAAGAGCTGACTAGACGTTGAATTAGTCTCCAGAAAGTGGCAGATACTTGGAAATTTAAAACTAAACTGAACAAACCACTTCAGTATTGTTCATGGAACAAATTCTTTCAATTAACCAAGAGAGAAATCAGATTTCCAAACAAACCTCTCATTTGGGCCACGCTGGCAGTATTTTACATAAGTGTACACATGTATGTGCTGAACTGCGCGCACACACACACACACGTGCGCGCGTGCGCCTGAAAAGGGCATTTTGCATTGAGAAAGTAAATCAGACTGAGACATTTCCTTCCTTCCCTCTCTGACATGCTCCTCTTAAACTGTTCCCAGACAGGTAAGGATGAAGATTTTCAAAGGTTTCTGGCTGTGTGTTCTATGCTTCAGTGCACACATTGGTGTAACAAATACTGCACGAGGAGCAGGGCATTACTCACAGCAAGTGACTTGCAAAAACCACTTCCCAGCAGGAAAGACCCTTCCCACATAAATCTCGAACATATTGAGGCATCACAGGATTCATCCACGGAGCAAGCAGTGGGAAATGTGTTTGTGTTTACCGAACCTTCCATCTGACTGACTGAGAAAAACACTTTAGGCCAGATTTTGCCCTGTGTGAACACTAGCATGCTCTGATGACAGCTAAAGTCATGTGTGAAACAGAATTTTCAACAAGCAAAAATTCCTAGAATATGCAATGTGGGCTCTCCTGGCAAAAACCAAAACCCCTAGAACTGGGTTTTTAAAAGGGGCAAGAAACCCCTTGTAGATGGGGTAGATGTAGATTTCTTCCCTCTGTGCCTGTACACAACAGCTGAGAGCAATGACAGGAGTTGGCAATACACAGATTTCAGCACACTACTCGGTATGAAAAAAAAAAGTGCCTTCTATCAGCAGACAGCTGGCCAGTCGTCCCCCTCCCTCCAGCTGCAAACGCACACCCACGCTGCCAACCGCAGCCGGTGGTGCAAAACACCCTGGACCTTGCACCGCGGGAGGGCTCCCAGCAGCTCCTCCAAAAGCTGTGTCTGGCTAGAAATGGGCTCCTTCTCTGATTTAAGGCTACCCACCTAATCTGAAGGCTAAGTAAGATTTTCCCTTAAAATTTTCCTTGGAAGAGGTGGGATGTAGTCAGCCCTCAGGCATCTGTGCAGATGGTTACCCATGAGGCTCCTACACCTCGGAGTTTTCCTCAGCTGGGTAATTAGAGATGAGCCAGTGGCCCTTGGAGATGAGCAGCATGGGAGAAGCAATACATTTACAGACTAATGGCAACAAGCAGTGCTAGATACTAAAAGACAGGGGGTATAAAGTCAGCCAAGCTTTCCAGAGCTGAGGTTTTCTCATGTATGTCTTTCCTCCTGTTGTTACAGCATCCTTGTGGCAGCCCCAGTTGTTACACACCTTGGAAAGTATCAGTCAAAGATTAGCCCGTGCATTTTAAGCTCATAAAATTGAGCAGCTGGAAACAAGCAGTACGTGACTATCTCCTCCTCACGGACCACCAGCAAGAGTCCCGTGGGCCACAGCCTGTTAGACAAACAATGAGCTTTCATCTGATATACTGGCGGATAATAGACTGAGAGGCAGGTGATCCCCTGCAGAGAGTCTCGGCAATCCCTGGGAGGAGAGAGGTGAGTGTTGCTAACCCGGTCGGCAAGGAGGAAGGGAGCCCTTTGCCCATGAAGGGAGGAAGGTCAAGGCTGGAATGCTTCAATCTGATTAAGGCTAAAAACTGATGGCATGCTTTTAGAGGAAAAACAGAACAAAACAAACTTGGCAGGCAGTTAAAAGGGCTGGGGGGTGCATCATGTAAGTGTGAGTCACAGGAGGAAGCAGACAGGGCACTCTCTCAAGCAGCAGAGATGCCGCGGGAACATAACAATATTCTACGTTTCCACAAAGTCTTCCAACCTCAAGAACCCAGAGGCATTTGATTCGGGCCAGAAACAAAGCAAACTCATCTGTGATGAAAGAACTGAAGTGATGACACAGAGATGGAATGGGGGATGCTTGGGAGAGGATCACTGGACGGTGCTTTCGCAGACAGTCTTATGATGTCTAAGATGCCAACACAAGTATAATTCACAACACAGAGTCATCAGCACGGAAACAAACTTAACAGTGTTTATTCTAAGAAGGATGAAGGCCAAAACACACTGCAGCATGTCTCTATCAAAAGACTTCCCATCAGTAAAGGATTTCATTAAAACAACAGCGACGCACAACCTCCTCTCCCAAGGAGGGGAGAAGAGTTATACTCTTGTGACTGAAGTGATTAACAAATACTATACAGCAATGGTGAATAACCTGGGGGCTGTGCACGACAGGCTGATGCTATCCATGTGCCTACAAGAATAAGGCAAAGCAGCTTATTCCGGCAAACTTCTGGACATCAGTACTCCTGCCTGGGAAAGGATCAATGGCATTTCCCTGGTATGTTTGCAAGAATGCAGCAACGCAAGTCGGAGACTGGATCCAAAATTAGCAGCACTGTCACATATTTTCTGTTTTCCAGATTCTGTGTTTTTCCTGCTTTTATGTATCTTCCCTCTCTGAGACCCATAAAGCAGCAGCTTTACAGTTTAGATGTGAATTTTCTCTAGCATCCTGCCTCCCAGCAACTAGTTGAGCTGCACTGGTTGGTAACATCAGGCACTGGGGCAGACTCCTAACCAAGCTGTCTCCACGTTGATATCTCTATAGAAATGATTACTAAAACACTTAAGAAAAACACAACAGAAAAATCTGAGACAAACAGAAAAATTCTTACAGGAGAAAGTTTCGTCCCTTTCCAGGGTTTAGCAATGGCTCAGCACCTTTTAAAAGAGTCAGACATGATGAGCTGTTGAATGTCCTTCGGGAGCCAAAGTTTCCTGTGAAAAAACATATGCTTGTCTGCTGTTCCTCAACATCCTCCAAACAGCGACGCGTGCCTCTAGCAAACGCCTTTCTGAGAGGACTCGTGGATTACTCATGACCATCCTGGAGCCAGGAAGCTACGCTGATCTGCTGATAAAACGATACTCCCTTTTTGCAGCCCTTTTCTGAGGTAAACAGAGTTTTGTCAAGTGGCTTATCTAAACCCTGTCCCAAACCTGAAGACTGCCTCTCCCTACCTTTTTCCTGAGCAACAGAAAGGTCATCTCCTACAGCAGGTACTGACTGACCCAAACAGTGATTACGGTCAGTTTCTTTTATTAACATCAGAGCGTTTGTTTGAAAAGCAGAGTGCATAGCCCTGAGGGTGCGCTGCAAACAGGACTGTGCTGTCTGACAAAGAGGTTATCTCTCTCTGCCCTGAGCCACGACGGGACAGCAAAGGGAGAAGCAAACAAACCTTAAATCCCAAGGAGAAAACAGACTCACACCGTATCTATGCATTGTCCCCTCACACAAAATCCTTGAGAGTCTTCAAAGAAATGTTTTTAATTACCATGTTTTTTTCCAGACGCAATGTTTCTGGAATACCTTTTCCAGAGCTTGAGTTGTGCAGCAATGGATCATGACGCGCAGCTGCTGAGTGCTTGGAAACCATCCTGATGGTGATGGGCATTAGGGCACTGCAGACGATTAAATAAATCATCAGATCGCCATTCTAATTCAACAACCGTTTTGCAAAGACTAAAGAAGATCTACAAACCAGGGGCAGGCTCTGCTCACCGTGAGGGGAACTGACTGGTGCCAAAGGGAAGCAAGCCTAGGTGACTTTGGAGAAAACTGCCATCTTTAAAAAGAAACTTCTATGCTGATTTGACAGATTCACCACTACTGGGCCAGCATCAAGGCATTGCATTTACTTTCTGCAAGGAAGCAATGCTTGTAGAGAAAGAGAAGGAAGCAAAAAATGTATCCATAGTTCTGCAATACAACCTCAGTTGGTCTGGAAAGCAAAGGAAAGGTCTTGCAAGGGGAGCTACCGGTACGGGCTGCCGAGCCAGCCCAGGCCAAAGGTTCGTGTCTCCCAAAAACCTTACCCCAGCAGTGGCCACGGGTGGACATTTGAGGGCAGAGCGTAAGGACATGGCAGGTACACAGTGACCCTCGCGCACAGGGTATTGTCAGCGAAAGCAGCAGCTTACAGGCTTCCCGAATTGGGATTCGCCTCTGGACCACTCTGCTTAAAAGCCCCTGGTGGACCTATCCTCCGGGGAGCTGTGTAATCCTTTCCGAACACATTTATACAAACTGCAATAAACAAGGGATTTGGGAGATTTTAAGACATCAGGATATTATTTCCACCAGAGTAGACGTGTGGCTGAGAAAGACCTACCATGAGGCTACGTCAGAGTTTTCAGAAGACATGGGGGTTGCTGCAAATACACCTGCACACACGTTTACACGCCTGAAAGGCAAGAGCCACTGCAGCAGCACTGCAAACTTCCTCAGGTTCCTGCAACATTTGTTACACTGAAACTCAAACCCATCTGAGTATAACAGGGATGGGTTTTGCCACAAAAATGCATCCTGTGAAACGAAGGCAGATGAAGGAGGGCAGGGGAGGGGGCCCGCAACCCAGCCTCTCACCCAGGACACTAAGAGCACATCGGGTCTCGAGGGTGCTCTCTTGGTGGCAGGATGAGTATGCTGACATGAGATGGACTGTGTTGATTTCACAGAGTAACCACTGCCAGACACGTTCTCAGCAAAATCTGACCCTGCAAATTCTGGAGGGGAGGTCCCCTTTCTTAAGAGCTTCTGACTGCTGCAGCTGAGGTTGACACACAGAAGAACCCACCTTCATGCACTTCCACCTTCAGTTTATCCAGCGCTACTGAAGAAACGTGTATTTCATTTAGAGAGGATGTAATTCTACCCTTGCAAATGTGACTCGTACCCTACTCCAGCTCCCCAAGCTTTCATAAGCACTGTTACTAATTTGAGAGGGAATTACTGGCTTTGAGAGAAGAGTAACACCAGACTCCAGAATGACACCTCCGTCACTCAGCCCAGGGGCACATTACGGACAGCGGCCGCTGCTGCTCAGGCTCTTGGTGCAGCTCCAGCGTCTCCTGTGGAGTTACACCAGGGTGAATCTGGCTCGTGCTTCAGCGAGCGAGGCCACATACCACTTGCACAATTGCGTCCATACATGACACACACCGCAAGTCTCAGCTGGATTTGCTGCTTCTGAAATGAAAACACTTTGCTCGCTTTCCCCAGCCGTAGCTTGGTAATCATTACTAAACACTTATCAACTAGACGGCCTTCATTTCCTGAGAGCCTGGACCTAATTACACCAGGAAAGGCTTCGTTTTTTCTTCAGACACTGAGAAATGTTGGGTTCTGAGCCCTCCTCCTACAAAGTCAAACTTTGCTCTGATTAGCAGAGGGGAGGGGAGGGGAAAAAATGCAGCCAAATCTCAAAAGGCAAACTGCGGTGATTATTCACTGAGGTGCCCTGGCTTCACTCTATATCATTAATAATAACAGTAAAATGTCACAGCTATTTCATCTCCCCTGCCACCCCTACTAATCTTAGCTGAGCCCTGCAAGGCCCCTGCAAAGAGGTATCATTTTCCCCGGCTTGCAGGTAAGGAGTCTGATGTCTCACGGCAAATCAGAACCAGATCCCAGGGTCGCCGGCTCCTAACGCCATTCCTCGAAGGAGCGAAACAAGCCCACTCAGCTCCGTCTCTTTATCAGGACATTTGATCCAGCGGTGGGATGAAGGAGCCTTTGCCAAATGCGCTGTGCACAGAGCAGCGCTTTCAAGTCCCTCCTTTGTGCCACGGGGCCAGCTGGGATGTTGAGTTACAATTGCCTGCTTGTAATAGAGCTCAGAATATCACCACCAAATCAAACTGTTGGTTAATTAGTTTATTAAAAAAACCCTACAAATGCACAGTAATGGAGTTAAAATGTCCGTAGCACCAAATCGCAAGATCAGCTGCTGCAGCAGCAGCGGTTTTACCCTGTGAGCTGCCCAGGAGCTGTTGCCCATCCCGGCGGGCAGCCAAGCAGCGGCTGCGGGTGCTATATCCGATGTGAGCAACCTACAGCAAACCTGCTTGGGCAAGAAAGGCGAGGAACACCTGTGCTAAGGGGTTGCGCTTCCTCTGACCAAGGTTTCCAGGCAGAAATCCCATTACCCTGGCTTGGGAAAGAGCCTCCAGAAAGGCAGAGCGGAGCTGTGGGCACTCCCCAGTCCTGCAGCTCTCCCTTCATGAGAGTCAGTAAAACAACACTGGGGGGGATGTGTCAGTTCCTAGTTTGGCCAGTGCATGTGTGGCCAAAGGGGTGTCCCAGGAGGAAGCAGGTACATGTCTCTCCTTGAGAGCAACCAAGAGATGTGCCCTCTGCAAAGGGCTGATCAGCAGCACATCCCACAATTCTGACTCTGGGATGCTCTCCTACAGGCACGTACCTTCACCTTTCTTCTTCCTCACACCCGAAAGCTGGAAATAAGACATAGAACTATTACCCTGTGCAAGAGCAGTTCAAGGACTGGGCTCCTGGGGACTGGTATAATCCAGAAGGGAGGCTAGCGCACGACAGCCAGCCCTTCCCATTGATCGCTCCAGTGTTGGTGACCAAGCATCAAACTGGACTCACCAAACAGCCTGAACGAAACAGAGCTGGGGTTTGTTCCCCCATCCTCCCTGGCCCCCCTCACAAACACGTTGCCAGTGATGCAGTTTATTTATAACCTACAGTACATAACGCACACGGCTCAGAGATTGGAAGCCTGTGCCCGTGTTTCCTTGGTGTGTCTGTCCGGACTTCCCCTGCAGATCCAGCACACCGGGGAAGCACTGCAGGCTCAGGGTGCTCTGGCAAAGCACCTCTTACCCCTGACACATATTAAGCCCTGAACCTACAGCTCTGCCATGCTTGTAGCAACTTCTGTGGCCCTTCAGCAACGCGGGTCTTCCCATTTCAGGCCGGCAGACGGCACTTTTGCGAGCACAGTGCTCAGTGGTGGACTCAGTCCTTGGGCAGGGAGGCTGCTGAGCCCAGACACCGTGTCCCGCATGGGCTGCTGCTCAGGCACAGGGACGTCTGTAATGGCTGCCTGAAGAACACGACTTCAAAGAGGAGACTTCTGTGTTCGAGACAAAATACACTGATAGCTGCCTCCGAGCAGATAAACGCTTGGTCTGCACAGATGCCTGTACCGGCGGCAGATACGGATAGATCCAGGCTGGATGGCAGCCACAACCTGGACCAACTTAAACACATACAAAGTTCAGCTCCAACTTCTGACACCCTAGTGGCCCTACTTGCTGGGAACCCTGTAGAGACACACTCCTCCACAACCTTCTTCACGTCAGGGGATTAAAAGCATCCGCAGCGGTGGACGATCTTCACTGGTCTCCTATTCAAGCGCTGTCTCCTCGGTTTCTCAGCGCTCACGAGCGCCCGGAAGCAACATCCTAAAGGATGCGCGTGTCACTTGCAGGAGCAACGCAGGTGCTTATTCCATTACCGCTTGCTTTGCTCTGCCGGCCTGAGGCGGGGAAAGCAGCTGCTTGGTGCGGCTCCAGCGGAGGATGGCAGCCCTCCGGAGACGGAGCCCCGCCAGCAGCTGTGGGATGAGCAGCAGCCCGGGGCCTGCAGGGAGCCGGATGCGAATATCACGCGGCGACGTACACGGGTGATGGTTCCTCTCGCAGGGATGCTGGCGGGGAACACTTTCCTCCCCCCACCACCCCAAGCACAGGCTGCTATTATTACTCACAGCACTGACACGTTCTGCATCCTGGCTCCCGGCTGCAGCCCCACCACTGATGTCACCCCGGAGGGCTGAGAGACGTTACCCGCTGTCTGGGGCAAAAGTGTTTTCTAGTATGCAAAAAATGAGGAGCTGTCTGCCCTCGGTGAGGACACAGCTGAAGCCAGTGTTTTCTGAGCACTTCCGAGCGGAGTCTGGCTTTCTGCTTTTAATTCCTGGCTCCGGTTCTGACGTACTGGGAATTCTTCTACCAGTCACTAAAGCATCTCCATGACTCAGTTTCCCTGTTAAACAGGAGCCCAAACGTTCTGGCTGCTGGGAGGCTGAATGACAGCATTTAAATGCCTTGGATGATGTTTCAGAGCTTGAAACATTGCAAGATTTTTCTGTTGATCTTAAAATTATGCACCGGACTCCTGTAAGAGCTCACTCAATCCTTATAAGTGGCTCTTTGTCACTGTTCCCATCCACACCCTGGTTCCTCTTTGAAAGGCAAATACCATAAAAGGCTGTTTATAGAGACTGAGATCTAGAAAGGAGAAGTCAAATAGGGTCAGGCTCGCTACGGCTTTGCCGTCCTGAGCTGCGGCCAGGGAGGGGTGGCTTTCCGCTCCCCCCGCGATCTGCGGGGAACAGCAGCCCGTCTGTCTGAGGAGCCTCCGACGTGGGTGGGTGTCTCCTGCCCCTTCGCAAAGAACCGTTTCATCTCCAGTGGAAAAAGCTAAGACGGAAAAGGTAGATGATGCCAAGATTAAGTAAGAGAATTAGGAAAATAACAAGCGTCCCTAATCAATCACGCTTGGACAGTGAGGGTTTTATGTGCACAAAGACTTTGCTTAAATTCTTTTATGCATTTATCCACAAGAAAGAAAAAATATCTGGTGGCTGAGGAAATTGCCAGATGTTGATTCACCCTTGCTTTCTGCAAATGTTTCCATTTTGTTGAAAACCCAATTTGCAAACCCAGGAACCCTCAAAAAAGAAATTTTTTTTTTTTTTTTTTAGAAAAGAAAACCTGTAAGCAGCTCCAATGACAGCACATGATGTGGATGAAGGCAGAGGAACTCTGCCATGTAGCAGACTTCATGCTGCTAACTCTTCCCTGGCCTGAGGCAGCAGAACCGCACCGTCTGGTACCTGCCCTCTCGCTGTCTGGTACCAAGTCTGGGTTTTCCCTAGCATGGAGAAGAGCATGCTTAAAGAAACAGATATCTCAATGCAGGGATTTTTAAAAGAAAATACAGCTAACAATATTAAAAAACCTTATTGGTAATGATCCTAACCATCATCTGGTTCACAAAGGTCCTTTAACTTGCTTAAAGATGATCCAGGGCCACAACTGAGAGGGGCAGAGGCTGAAATTGAAGCCACAGAAAGCAGCGAGGTAGCCAGGATGTAAAGACATCCCCATGGGACTCACCCCAAACACCTGAGCAGAAACCACGACGCCTGAGAAATCCCATCACAACCAGTGAGAAGGATCTGTGTTTTGCATCTCGGTCCAAAGACAGCATCTCCAGTACAGCAGCCCCTTAGAAACAGTTCAGGGGTTATTCCAGTATTAACTTTAAAAGGCATCACTTAGGAAATCATCTGTAACTTCCTATCTCATCTCTCATAAGATAGAAAGCACACTTGCTCCGCCTGAGTAATCCACAAAACCTACAGCCTAACCAGTAGCTGTGGCCTCCCAAAAAACCTAAACCTTATTTCTGGTCACAGCAGGCAATGGCACAGCACAGACCATGAAGCGAAGGGTGGATTTCCCAGGCCCCACACACCACCACGCACCACTAACAACATTTCAGAGCATCCACGCTGCAAAGTGCAGGAGCTGCACTACTTTCCAACATTTCTGTTCTAAACATACTTTTGCAGCCAGCTATTGATGGATTAAATATGAGGGGGGGAGACCAAGTCGCAAGTCTATTGTCTCATTTACTCACTTAGCCTCCTGGCAGGTGCACCTAACCATAATATTGCATTTAATTTTGTTTTTGTTTTTAGAAAGAATCACTTTGGACTTATTTCCACAAAGTTCTTCTGTTTGATTTAGTGCATAACAGCTGTTCATTTCAAGAAGCTGTTGGAAAAACATTCATCTGCTCCCAGCCCAGACTACTGTTAAAAAAGCAGAGCGTACTTCTAAAATAAAATAAAAAAATAATAAAAAAGATGCTTTAAAAAGTACAAATATAAAGAACTTTTGACAAATGTGTTTTGGTCATTGCTGAGGCTAATTCAAAACATAAATCACTGCAGGTGTAACTTCACTGGAAACATGCGGTTTTCCATCCAAAATAAATCTGGGCCACAGAATAAAATCCACACGACCTAAATGGTGACTTGGCTGGCAAACGGGGGCAAGGGCAGACTTGCATAGCTAGCACCGGTATTGCATTCAGCCCTCCGGGTTATTATTTACAGATGCTTCCTATGACGCCAGCACCCCTCCCCTCTCGCTCTTTGGAGTGCCTCCCCGGTGTGGGATGCTCCTCAGCCTCTCCTGGCGCTGGGAAGTGAGTCTCACCCAGCTGAAGCCGCTCCACACGTCCACGCAGCGGGAAACAGGGCACTGCAAAGCCCAGCAAAGCGTGGCATGGCAGGGCTCAGCCCAAAGGATGTTTTGAGACCCAGGGCCGTACCCACAAACCCTCAAGGTCTGGTAGAGCTCGGCTCACGCTGCCGGGATGCAGCACAGGCGCACGCAGCAGAAACATCCCAGGAATGATGCAAATATAAAACAACCCTGGTTTCCAGTGACAGCAGCAGAAAGCTCTCTGGCTGCCAGACCACAAACAAGCTGGAGACGTTTCCCTCCCTCATCCTACTTGACACGAGACCTGAGCCAAGCTCCTTCTTCAGCAGCTCTGCAAAGGGTTTAGCATGAGACCGTCCATATGTCTGATTCCCGGCTGCACATAGACCTGGCCTTGCACTGGCAAGGTGAAAAGGCTCTGATTTATGGGACACTGGTGGCAGCAAAAGCACTGTCTTGTGATGGGTCAGGAGCAACAACACCGACCTCCAGTTTTCCAGCAATCCCAGGCTGGATTTTACACCAGACCAACAGCAGCAGCAGCTTTCGACTCCCCTGGAAAAAACAGAGAAGCTTTGAGTGAAGCCCCAGAAAGAGCCAGATCCCCAGCTGAGCTTCTCAGCAGCCTGCGCACCTCGGTTTGCCCAGGCACGTGGGCAGGACGGGGTGGGCTTCTCACTGCAGGTTGAGATTCAAACTCTCCTTCAGGCATGGGCTGAGGGCTGCCCACCGTGCCTGGACACCTCAAACCAGGGCTGCAAGGCAATTGCTGTATCTCACTCCCATGCCATATCATGCACTTTTCTCTCGTGTCCAGCAGGCCAGCTGGCTTGCAGGCACTTCTGGTCCCAGGCTATGCAGGGAATCACGTCAGACTCACACGCCCATTAACTGCACAGAAAAACAGGTTTCATCAGCCCTCCCATGCAAGGGTCGTTACTTATTTATACGATGACAGTGGTCCAAAGAGAGAGAGCTCAGAGCAGGGCGCTCCATGCCAGCTGGCCAGTGCAGCCCCAAACACGTACAAGAAGGTGGGTAACTCCTTCTCCCATGCCCAAGTCAACTGAAGGCTTGAAGAAGCCCTCAACCTGGAGAGCTCGTGAACAAGGTTACGGGAAGGTGCCGGAGACCAAGTCTGGAAGAGGAGGACAGCGAGGACGAGAGGGATACAATAAAGCCTAGCTTTTGGAAAGCAGATGGGCCCAAATCATGCAAAAAGGCTTTACGATCCCTCAAGCAGGAAATAAGTGATGACATACTGTCATGTTGCTGTGTCAACAGCTGACACATCGCAGCAGGGTAATTTCATGGACTCCCACGTTATTTTAAAAGCTGCCTTTGAAACTGCAGAGCTAGGGCAGAGAAGCTTCAAGCCTTGCAACGCTATGGCTCTGCAGAAGACGCGCTGCTGTGGGAAACCTCAGTCCTTCAGGAACCAGCCTGCTTAGAGGAGCCGCGGCCAGCCCTGCCACCCACAGAGGGCATCTGGGGCTCACCACAGATGGCTGCTGATACAAGACCAAAGCACCAGCCTCCCTTTCCTTTCCCCCCACCAAGAAAACAGTACTCTGACCCAAAATGTGTTCAAAGGGTTCATTGTTGTCTGGCCGGCACACGCAATGCTTGAAGCTAGCCTGGAAGTCCTCAAGGTTGTGAACAAAGTTCTGCATGTCTCAAACAAGCTACAGCACTGCTGAGAGTCTCCTTTATCCTTAAGAGGGCCTTTTTCTTTGCTTTTAACATTGTGCACCAGAAACAAAACATTCCTCCCTCCTGCTGCTCTCCCGCTCCTTCTTATCGAAAGCAGCCGCTTGCATTTTCACCAACACAATCGCCTGGCTGTTTTTCCAAGGCTCCGCATATTTACTTTCTCTGCTTTTTTTCAGCAGTGGGATGCAGGAGCCAAATCTTTGAGAACTGGCCCACAGGGTCCTGCCATGCTGGAAAACACTGGGATTTCACAGCACTGCCAACTGGAACTGCACTTCTGCTTCCAGCAGCGGGTTCGGCACAAGGCACGTACTCAGACATCAGCAGAAAGAACAAAACCCATGTTCCCTGTAAGCCTCATGGAAAGGCTACCCCTATTCAGCACAAAGTCTGCAAAACCCATTCAGTCTCTAAGGAACAGCTTCGTTTACAATCTAGTTTCATTTTCTGGCCCATGATGTTAGAGGCAGCCTCTGTGTCGACGCATCTCCCATGTGGTTTTGCTTTTCAGAGTGATCCTGACTTCAGGAGAAGTTTGCTGGAGTTACCAAGTGAGCGCATACGACCCTCTCCCTGGAAAGCAACACGTTAGGATACAGTCTGCGGTCATACATCAGAGTAAGTGTTGTTGCTCATTAACCTACTCGTTTACTCACACCAGCAAAGCCTCCCCCCTGCTCCAGGTTAGTGCCTCCATCCCCTGAGGCAAGTGGGTGCTCAGGAGCATCCCCAGCAGGTCCACTCTGAACCAGATGCAGCACTGCCGGCCAAAGCGGGAGGCAGGATCCCGGCCCATGGCCATGACTCACTCTCATGGCCCTGCCAAAGAAGTAGTTTTGGAGCGAGGAAGCGACAAGGGGACTTAAATTAGAAAGCTGGTGAAACAAAATGAAAGAAAATCCTCCTCAGCTCTCCTTGCTTGGGTCCAGCAGAGGAAAAGGGTGTGCAAAGTGTGAGAGGTGTGAGAGCACGGCATGGTGCTGCCCCGAGACAGAGACAGGCTCTGGCCAAGCAACCTTTTCTTCTACAGGAGTGAAACACCCTTTTCAACATTTCACCACCTGCTGTAGCGGAGCGATGACCATGTCCATGCTGCTGTTTGGCACACAGCATGCGAGGCGATGCACTGTACAGGCACGTCAATGCGCTCTATAGGGTCCTGCTAACCACACGCTGGGGCTGGGCAGGTTTCCCTCACTACCCTCTGCCACAGAACATTAGAAGAAGTAAAACATGCCCCGAATATTTCCCTCACCACTACATATAATGCTGAATGGTTCTGTGTCCCCATGCAGGTGCAGGAAAGCATTGAGAGTTAGAACCACTACAGTCAATGGCAAACCTCCTAGCGCTAAGGAGGCCTCAAAATACAACCACAGTTAAAGCGGCCCAAAAACCAGATGCTCCTGGTTCGCCTGTCCCTTCAAAGCCACTCCACAAGCCCTTGGTCAATTTGGCAGATCAAATCCAGCCGTTTCTTACACACTGGCAACACAGCGAGCTGCTGTGCTAGCTGGGCTGGCTGTCCCACAGCAGCACAGACACAGACACAGGCGCAGAGAAGCAGACAGGGTGGTGCTCAGCCGCCGGCTCTGCTCCCCTCCAGCTCATACTTCTCCTTCTTCGGCGCAGGGACCCTCTTGAGAAAGTCATGGCTGCCTCTGAACATCACCACAGACAGGCAGGGTCACGAGCGTCCCTACACTCCTTCTGCCCTCTGTGGCCAAGGGTTAACTCCACAGCTTACTTAGATGGTTATACCACATCCGCAGAGGGGGAGAGGGGAACTTCATAAGTTTCCCAGGGAGAAATCCGTATTTCTCTTACTGTACTTTGAGCACCGTAATGAATGGCCCTGACAAGACTCAACCATGCATTTAGTGGCAAGAAGGGGTCGGAGGTCCAGCAGATCAGCATGAAGCATAGTACACAAATAATGACAGAAGAAATCTGAAACTAGGACGAGTGCCCTGCCCATAAATCACATCGCTGTGAAGAAAGCCAGAGGCATGGTGATGATGGTTCAGGCTGCCATTAGACTTGGAAGATAATTTCCTGCTTTGTTTCGGTTTAAAGCAGACCCCATTTTTCTGGCCCCTCAGGTCGAAGTCTGCTTAGGCAGATTAAACTTACAATGTGCTATTAATAAAGGTTAGAAAAAAGTGTAAGAGCATCAGTGACTTGGACTTACAACCATCACACTGACCTAAGAGACCACGGTGCTAGGACCCACCCAGCCATGTCCACCATGGGCTCAGCGAGGACAGAGCTGAGAGCAGTGCTCGTGGCTGCAGTCAGCACCGAGCACAATGCCAGCCCACAGCAGCATAGCTGTGGTACGCACGATGCCAGGACACGTGCCGGTAAGCCCTAGGAGCTCTTCCACCAGGATTTGGTCACATCAGCTCAACACCAGTGAGGACAGCGTGCAGAGCATCTCAGCTCTGGTCGGGGAACGGCCACCTCTCTTCACCTGACCCAGCTCCCAGCATAAACCCAGACGTTACAACTCCAGCGTCTGCCAGTATAACTTCTAGTTTAGCATGCAAAATAAACCACAGCAATTAATGGCGCCTCTAAGTATCAGTAGCCAGAGTTTCCAGTGCAGAACCTCTCCTGTTCATTCTCCCAGCCAACTTTTAAGGTTAAAAGCTGTTATTGGGACTGCTGGGAAACAGAGGCAAGTCACTTGGGTTGAGTCTGCAAGCCAAGGAGAAAGGGGGCTTGGCCATGGGAATGGGCCTGGACCAGCTCGGAGCTGATGGAGTAAGCAGACTCTTGCTTTTGGGGTTCACAGTCATTACAGGATACACATTCCAGAGCAGTTACAACCAAGGCAAACCTGACCCCTGCTGCTGTGGTTATGTCCCTGACCGAGGATGCTTCCTACAGGAAAATCTATTATATCCTGTCCCCTACACACACGCTCTGCCCAAATACTTTCTTTGCCAAGTTTCAGCCCATGGCTGAGATTTGATAGTCAAGTTAATAACCCAGGGAGGTGTCAGTTCAGAGCAGGGAGGATGACAAAGTCAGGCTCACTTTTTCCCACAGTCCTCCACGCCTGCTAAATGGGACAAGCATCAGGAACAGAAGGAGGATGCTGTGTCGCAGCCCTTGGGAAATCCCACTGCATGATCAGCCAGGCAGGCTGGATCAGCTCCCAGGCAGGCAGGGCAGATAATGTCAGGGAAAGAAAAGGTCTGATTAGGCCTTTCTACCACTAATAATATCAAAATAGGATATTGCTTTCACTGGCAGTCAAGCAGAAAATGAAACGGTACAAAAAGGAGAAGCCACAGGTGAAGTGGACTGGAATAATGTGGTGTCTGCAGAAACGAATAGCCTTCAAGTGCCCTTAATACTTGAGTTTTTCTCTTGCACATCAGGAGGTCTGTGAGGTACAAGCTATCAACTCCTACTCGCCACCCCATGGGAATCATCCCACGCTCCTGCCTTTGCATCACTAATAAATTGGCAAGTGTCTCCTCCAAACTACAGCAAGCCCCTGGGAAACATGAGCCGGATGGTCCTCTCGCCCACTCTGATGCGCTGGAGGAAGAAAAACCTCACTTTCCACCTCCGAGAGCCATTAAAGTGCACTTTCTTCACTGTAAAGGGGAGGAAAAATGCTTTTGGCTGGCACTTAACCCCAATAATGAATTGTGGCTCGAGAGGCTGACCCGTAGGCTCTCCGCTCTTAAATCAAAACCTGCAGAGGACATCTCCTTGCTGCTACACAGAATGACAGCTTAGACTTTGCGAGACCTCTATGCCTTGGTTCCCCTGTGCTGGGTCCATCGCACCCCACCTGCCCCACAGCTCGGCCAGAGCCTGGGCTCGCTGGGGCAGGGAGGGTTTGGTAAGACGCCTTTGCACTGATTAACAAACTAAAACGCTGACCTTTTGTGACTCCCTGCTGCTATGGCAGCAAAAATAAATAAAAGCAGGAATACCAAAGAATTCATTGAAGCAACTTATTGGAATTCTCTAGAGTGGTCCTAAGTTAGCTTTTTTTTTTTTACCCCGCAGACCCTGTGCAAAACCCAGCACACACGACGGGAGGGAAGCAGCATGCATGTGAGAGCACATACCTAGCAGGTACCCTGCGGTGGGGGATAAAGGCACTGTAAATCTTCAGGATGATGTTCCCAGGCCGCAGCTTCCGGAAAGCATTAGAGCTCTTGTCACCTAAACACACAAGTGTGCTCCTACACAGCAGCAGGCACGCTGCGACGGCGTGCAAACTGTGTACAATGTTTGTACAGACCTACACGCACTTATAGGCATATATCATAACAAGGGCAAACTGTATGCCTAGAGTCAAAGCTAGGTGGAAAAGATCATTTTAGAGGTGGTGCGATGCACCTCAGCTCCACAATGCAAAGAGCTGGAAAGCATCCAAAGGTACTTCCCCGTTTTCCTCTCCGTCTCTTCCCCCATCACCCTTACCCCCAGGAAAGGCTGACTATAAATTGTCTGCTAATTCACAGAAACAACTGAACAAGCTCGGCTACAGCAATGCTCAGCACGCTCCCGAGCTCAGCTGCCCTTCAACCCACACCAGCACCCCCAAGGCTCAAAAAAGCGACTGGAAACATGCAGGTTGTGAGGCTCAAACCTCAGCCTGCTCAGAGCCCGGACTGAACCCACAGCCCAGCGACCACTGGAGGGACTGGGACGGTGGGAGAAGGCTCAGTGCATGACCAACGCAAATCTGCCAACCTTTGCAGGAAGGGGGCTACAAAGGGTTAAAGGCAGGGACACTGGTGGCTGTGGGGCAGCAGGATGATGGAGCTGGCAAACCCCTGAGCCCTCCCCTTGTCCAGGATGCTAAGACTGGTTGGCTTTTGCTGCTTTCAGTAGCCCGTGCAGAGAACAGATGCCTTTTCCATACACAAACCAAATTATTTCCTTGCTCTCAAGGAGGAGACACTTCCCTCCCACACATACATCTTGTTACTGTACATTTACAGCTCCTCAAGTGGAAGGAAAGACCAGGGACCCCCATCGCACCTTGGCTGCTCGTCTCTAGGAGCGAGCAGCCCGGCAGAGCGGGGGCCCCTGGGCGGTGAAGGGCAGCAATCGGGGCCAGGACTCGGGTCAAGCTGCCTGCCGGCTGTGCCAGAGAGAGAGAAAAAAAAAAAAAAATTAAAAAAATAGAGGGCTGGGGAATTAATGTCATTAAGTATCTGACAGCTGGAAAATGTGAGCAGCCATTGTTTGCAGCCCCCCCCCGCTCCTCCTGCCAAACAAGTCTGCTGAAAGCAGCAGTAATAAAGCGTGAAAGTCAAGACTGGAAATATTGACTCCCCTTCTCTGCCCTTACTGCTCCCAGCGAGGGAACAGGATGGCTCTGAGTTCCCCCTGGCTCGTGGGCCCATGGCTTCCCTGCGCGCCCTGTCCCCTGCCCTCATCCCCTCTTGCTGCTTTGAGGCAGCGGCTCTGGGATTCGTGTCGAGAGGCCTGGGGGGCCGCGGCAGGACCTTTCTCATCTTTCACCCTCTCAGAGCAGCTGTGCCCTGTCTCCGCACGCAGCACCGGTGTTGCTGCTGTCACCACAGGAGTGAGCAAACTGCTCTGAGCGTGGCTTCTGTCCCCACTGAGCTGCCGCGGGGAAGGATGGAGCAGCCAGCTACACTCCACATCACCAAAAACTTAGAAACATTGTTCCTGCCCCTTCTCCCAGCTCCACTGATGGGAGATGCTAGAGACCCTAGGAGCTGCCGGCCACCACCTGAAACAAAACTGGTCCTCTGCAGCCTGAGAGATAACCCTTACACTGCAGCTTCAATGTCTGTGAATGTTTTAGCGTTGGCTGCATGAAAAGAGAAAGAAATCCAGAGCTTAAGACACATACCAGTTTCCACCTGCCAGCAGTGGTCAACAACTCTAGGGATATCAACAGCTTATTGATCCCTCAACCTCCAGGCTTCCTTCCCTTCTAGTAGCTGAACCTGAGCCCACACAACGTTGCCCGTGTGCAGGCTGGCCACTGACCTGCTTCCAGCAGCACCCTGAGCCTCCCCCAGTGTCAAAATTATCTGGTACCAACCTGAGTGGGAACACGCTGGAGAACACCGCAGAGAGGAACCTAGATCTGGGGAGGAGATTTTATGGTAATCTGGGGCTTTTTTCTTTTAAAGCTTCTGGAGGATTGTCATCAAAAAATCTTCACCGTAATTCTGGAAATACAAACCTCAGGCACTGAAACTACATCCACTTCACCTCCCAAAACGATGGGCAAGTAAACCAAAGATTCAGTTCCAGGAGGTACTTTCAAGCAACTCCAGCTGCTCTGACATTTCCAGGGGTGAGGTATGAACAGATGTTGTGGGACTCCTTTTCCTAGGCCCACAGAGCTGACTTCGTGTTTGTACCTGATCACAGCAGGCAGCCGGCTCCATCAGTCAAAGTACTCAAGGGAATTTCCACTGGTCCAGTTCAATCTACTCCACACTTCAACAAGTGCCTTCATAGCAGCGTGAGGATTAAAATTGACCTGTGTTCATACCTAGATGTTCCCTTTCACATCTCGATTGGGTCCTCCTGCATCCCACATCAATAACAAACTCGCAACCTACCCGCAGTTTTTTCAGTCCTCCCTACATGAAGGCAAGCAGCAGTTGGGAAGCAGCACTTCCAAGAGGTTTCCTCCTCTTGGTGGAAAGAAGCAGATTTGATCATTCTGTAATAACTAGCAGCTAATAACAGACCCTAACCACATTTCCTGGGAAATCATAACCACGGCTCCTTCCCTCACACACCCCCAAAAACTCCTACGGAAATGTAGAGGAGGACCTTGCATGGTGTGTCACTTCTGCATTACCAAAAGACATGTTTTCCCCAGCACATTGTGAAGGAGACAGCAGGTAAAGGGATGTTCAGCTCAGGCTGAACTGGTAGGATGCAGAAAGTACCTATGTTTTAAAAAGTATCCTTAAAACGTCTGACAGCATACCCACCTTCAAGGTTTTGAGCCAAACAGTGGCGTGAGTGGTGGCCAGACAGATAACCACTCCTTGGTCACAAAGGAGGAATTATTTTTGGCCACAGCAGATTTCTCTCTTTCCTGCAAATTTGCTAACTACTGGGTTCTTGGAAAAGACCAGGGTGGGACTACGCCTCTTCCGTGTGCTCAGACGCAGGTGCAGACCCATTCTTCCATGCACCATGGAACATGATTCTGCTGAAACCCTCTAATTTGAAGGCTTAGATGTTGTTTAACTGGAGCTGCAAAAATTGCGGTGAGGAAATAATTGAGAAGAAACCTAGACTTCTGACTCGGTCTTTTTCACCTCATTGTGTCTCTGTGACCCGGCAGTGTCCTTTAGGAGTTTGGTGACCATGTTTCATAAGCAATCAGTGTCCTGGAGTGATAAAACGCACACTGAGGTACCTCACTTGACCAACAACGAGTAAGCTAATCCCGCAGAATACTGAGTGACACCAATACCTCTTGACCTTAAGAGCTCTTTGCCAGCACCTCATCAGCTGATACAAATGCAACAGATCTATAGCAATAGCACAACACGTACACACGCGTGCACACACACATGCAATTGCAATAACTGAGATTCCAGAGACATTCATTTTCTCACCGCTTCCCCTGCCAAGTCCGCTTCCGCAAGGAACAGGAGGATTCTGATCAAGGCAATTCACATGGGTATAAGCCACATTTTCCCTGTCATCTTCCTCCCTGGATACTCACTAAGTCCAAAAAAGAGCATCAGAGCACCTCACAGCAGTTTGTTTCAAAGCTTTTGTGCCTCCTTCCAGGCCAGCTGCCTTCCTCTCCCTTGCCTTTGTCCAACTGGGAAACACACACATTTAATTACATTCATTTATGTTCAAACAGGCCTACTGAAAAATAAGTGGATTAAAAGCTGGTCTGGAAAAATAATTAAACCCTATTGCCTGCGTACTTGGGCTGCGACGTAATGCAGGGAATGGGAATTCTCCCCTGAAGAGGCATTGGGAATTTAAAGCCGCAGCACAGCCAGCCCCGCTACCTGCGATGCATTTAGCAGATGGCAGAGACCCACAGCCTCATCCTCTACCTTTGATCTTACGTTCCAGTCCTCCCTTCCAAGACCAAACAGCCATTTAACCACTGGAGAGGCTCAGTGCATTTCTGCAGATGGATCCAAACTGCTCTCTGGCCTCCCAAGGGTAGGGGCTGCACATAGTTATCTCCAGGCAGCAAGAGTACACCCACTCATTCACACCCGCACTCGCTTCACTGTCATCCAAGACCCACATATGGATATTCTGCTTGAACATGGCCTTTCCATCGCAGCAGACGGTTAATGCTATAAACGAGCTGGCTGGGAGCTGGCTACTGAGTTTGAACATCAACACCTTCCCGTTTGCACTACCCACCGGTGAACGCAGCCAGGCCACCGCTGCTCAGCCTCCAGCTTTCCAGCAGAGGACCCCTCCGCAGGCAGTGAAGAGGTCAAGACTATGCAAGCCTTTCCTACCTCTAGACCTCAAAGTCCAGTAGTGCAAGTTAGTAAAACGCTACCAAAAAAAACAAACCAAAACAAAAAAAAAAAAACAAAGTGCAAAAAATCAACCAAACCAAAAAGCCTATGAAATTAGAGCCAAAGAGTCAGACGGGTGAAGCACCAGGCATGTCCACCCCATGGGTGCGGAGGCATACCCACCCATACGTAACACACACCAACCACAGACCTGGAAGCAGTGGGACTACACAGCCCAGGCATTGCAGCAACGCAGCTGGGACAAAATAAGCACATTTCCAGGATGCTGTGCTGAAACAAGTTCGGTTCTGCCTGGCGCGTTTCTCAGCTGAGGGCACAGCAGTATGCGGACACAACTGTAGCCTTTCCAGACCCGCGCGGGTAACTCTGCCTGGAGCCGCTCTGCTCCACACTGACTTGCTGGCCCAGGCGCTGGTGGCCACAAGACACCCACCTTCCTCGTGCTCAGAGCAACCAGGGGGGACAGCTAGAAACAAACCTCCAGTATTTGCTAAGGCAAACACCTTCCCATCCAATCTATACCATACCAAGCTGTCAGCTCTTGGAGTTGGCTCTGTGTGGGAAAGAAAAGAGAGGAGAAAGAAAAATTTGTAACAGCTTTTGCTGCCCAGTGAAAAAGTTCAGCAAGATTTGGCAGACCATAAAGACCTGCACAAAACCACTGTGACCCAGGCTTCCTCTGAGCTTTCCCCCTCCCAGCTTTGCTTGCCTCCCTTCCCTAGCACAGCCAGAACGCAGAGCTGGCATGCTCTTCTGTTTAATTAAGCAACAGCAATTAGGCAACACATTTTTAAGCGGTTCTCTCGCAGCCAAGCTTGCCGTTCCTTGGGAAAAGGCTGGCTTCAGCATTAAACCAGCAGCTGTGTTCAAAGTGCCAAATCACTGGGTCAGAAAGAGGGAGCTTGATATGTAAACAGCCTTGTCACTTAATTACTCGGTGCCTTCGAGTGAATTGCTGTGGCTTCGCTCCATTAGAGCCTCGACTTCCTCAGGGGCAGGGCGAGCAGGCAGGGATGCTGCGAGAAGCAGGAGTTTGTCTGATGGTTAAATCGGAGCCCGGGAGACATAACAGGAACAGCCTCACTGCGCATTTCGTATTGTACAAACCCAGCCACCAAAAGCCAGTTACATGGAGTGGTCCCTGTCAGCACGGGCTTGGAGGATTTATCCGTCTGTCCCACAGGCTCTGGGACAGCAGATTATTACAGTAGATTGCGTAGGACAGAGGTTTCTTTCTCGAGTCCTTTGGAGCTGAATTCAGAGATTGCTGCCCGCTCCCCAGAAACTCCTCGGGAGGGACTTAGCAGATGGGGGGAAGGGGACGACTCCGTCGCACTGGCAGGGAATTGCACCCAGCTTTCCTCCCGGCTCCAGCGGGAACCGGGGACTTCATGTGATCCATGTGGTGCTGAAAACATGTTCCAAAATCCCTGAGAAAAATGCTCTCCCACAGACAGCGTTCAGCAGCTGCAAAGTAAGCAATGCCTGGAGGACAGCGTCTGAGGGGCCACGGCTCCGGCTGTGATCCCCTGGGAAGCAGCACAGGTCCCCAGGCAGCACCACCGCTCTGTGCCTCCTTCGCCTCCTCTGCCTCCTCTCCGTGCCTTGACTTCCACTGGGATGCAAGAGCAAAGCCATCTAATCTATGTGTTCAGGGACTCTACAAGCAAAATCCAAACTAATTTCCTGTTTGTTTTTTTTTTTTAAAAGTAATGGCTGTTCCTCCTTTGCTTCAATAAGGGTGAAGGTTGCCAAGGACACCCAGTAAATCTAGCACACACACATGCTCCGCTTCTCTCTCAGCTGTGTATTTACAAATTTCCAAAGTGCTGAACCTCTTCAAGCCATTCAGCTCCTGCTTTCATCTGTAATATCTATAGCGCTTCTGAGATTTTCCTGCAGCTATCGTAAATTAATGAAGATCGGAAACTAGGCTTCAGCTGTAACCCTGAAGGTCAATCACATCATTTTGCTTCAACGTGCCAAACAGGCAAGAGGAAAACAAACATATGGAGTTTCCCAAAGGAAGATGAATGAAGAGCCCTGTCCCAAAGGAAAGCAAAAGCCCTAAGCTAAGAAGGAAAACTTAAAATAATTATTCCTATCTGTCTAAACAGTGGCAACACATGCAACACCCGGATGCTAGCAAGATACACCAAGCTATGTGGGTTTTCCCTGTATTTCCAAGTGGTGGTAAAACATTCCTCGCTATTTTGGGAGAACGCCACTGTAAAAATTTTGCATTCAAAATTAAATGCAGTTTTGCACATCTGAAGGGAGTTTGACAGCCCCAGGACAGCCCCAAGAGGCCTCTCCCCCCGTCCAGCCCACAACACCCTTAGCTCTGAGACGATGGTGAGCAGATTCCCAGCTATCCCACCGTCCGCATTTCAAGGATCCAGTACCAGAGAGGCAAAGGCAGAGCCACATCTCCAGCTACTTCTGCCCTTGCCACTTGTGCAGCCCAACAGGCTGTCACGCTCCAAGGGAGACGTCAAAAGATCAAGCAAAGAGAAAAATATGGTCACCAACAGTTCTACACGTGAGTTATGGGGCTGGAGGATAAAGCACATCAAAATGAGTAATAGTGGTCTGAGGGGACTGCACACAGCTGGAAAGTTGAGTTTTCTCGCTCTTGCCAAGGCAGAAAAAAAATTCAGCATCTCCTGGTAGCTTCCAAGAGTCTCTCTTCCCAACCATCACCATTTCCATCTATGGGTGACCAGGAGGGTGAAGTAGCTGTGTGTCACCTCCCAGGGCCCATAACCAGCACCCACTTCATTGCTCCAGACTCTGCGCAGAAACTCAGATCGCAATGCCTCAAGCATTGCTCAGGCTCTTGAAGCAAGACATGAAATCATGCTCCACGTGAAAGCGGATTATGGATTCAAATAACATGTTTGCAAGCTGTTTTTTCTCAGCAGTTGAAATAATCAAATATAAAGAAGCTCCGGGAAAGCTTCTCCAGGGACCTTCCTTTCTAGCCAGCGTTCAACTCTCAAAGTAACATCCCTCATTTCTAATTCATGTACTGCTTCATTGCCTTTAATAGCACTTTTCCCCAAATCTGTACTCTCTCTTCTGCCTAAAGCACTAATTTCCATTACCTCAAGAGGTATCAAATTCCAAACCTTTGCAGCAGCCTCAGGTTTTCACACTCTGGTTACAGACACCTCATTAGCCTCCCCACATCTGGTCCAGGCTACAAGGTGTTTGTTCTGCGACACGCCAGAATCAGTCACCACAACTGTCTGATTACATACAGGCTCCAAAATGTCTCATGTATAAAAAAGGGAAGAAATTAAGCAGATGGCCTGTGGAGCACTGAGATTTGCAATTTTCTTCCTGGAAAACTTCTGGTAACCCCAGTTCCAAAAATAATACTAGGAATTTCCCTCCATGTGGGAAGGAAGCATTTTCTAAAAACCTTTGATCTCTGTGTTCCAGAGGAGGGAATTGACACACTAATTAAAACGTATTGCTGAATGGGGTTGCTATCTCACACCATAGGGCAAAACCAAAGCGGGTATTGAAACGCTGGTGGCCAGCTCCCGATAGAAATTTACTGTGGTTTTTTTTTCCCCCAGGATCTTTTTTCACTTAACAAAGCAGGAATATATCAGTTCAACTCTTCCGTAATCCCTGCTATCATCTGTCCCCTAAATCACTGCTCATCTCCTACTAAAATGTCTTTCCAACAGTTCTTACTCAGATTTTTATGCAGGTTTGTATCTGCCCTTTTTCAATATGTATGTATTATGAGGCTTTCCAAATATAAAGAATTTATCTATGGCTACAAGCTATGTATGGCTACATTTTACAAGTGAGACACCATGGAGCACAGGCATGCACTTGGTGAGAATTTCAGTGGTTTACATCCAAGGGATAAATCCAGGTAGCCAACACTCCATAGAATCATAGAATCATTAAGGTTGGAAGGAACCTTTAAGATCGAGTCCAGCCATTAACCCAACCTGACAAAACCACTTCTAAACCATATCCCCCAGGTACCACGTGTACCCTTTTTTTAAACACCTCCAGGGATGGTGAATCCACCACCTCCCTGGGCAGCCTATTCCAATGTTGGATAACCCTTTCAGTGAAAATATTTTTCCTAATATCCAACCTAAACCTTTCCTGGCTTAACTTGAACCCATTTCCTCTCGTCCTCCAGCATGATCCCAGAGCGTCCCAAGACTCCCCAGGCTAAATATCACACCCACAAGTGCCCTCTTCCCACCTAGGTTTCGTTGCAAGCCAGAATTTACAGGAAAAACACTTTCCAGACTGGACCTGGTGCATGCACACTCCTCTCCACGACTGGTCACCACTCTCAGAGGACATCTATGAAGGACACCCATTCCTGTCCATCTCCTCCCCAAATCTTTACCTAATCAATGTGGAGGGCACTTCTGATCTAATCCCTCTTCGTGAAGAGGCTTCCTCATTTTGGAAACAGCATCTTCAAGTTATCACTGGCCCCTTCTCCCCATACTCCAGCATCAGCAAAGCCAAGTCCCCAGACACAGGAGCACGTTGCAGAGCTCACGTCCTCTTACGGAATTGCCTCTGTCTGCAGAGGCCACAAGCTGACAGCACTTGTTTGGATTCCTTTCTTGGATCAAACCTTGCTTGAAACACTGGATTTCCTCCACTTCTTCCACTTTCCTTCTGTAACATGAAGCAATACTTTTTCCCCTATAAAAACTGAAATTGGGAACATACAACCTTAATTTCAAGGTATTTATAATTTTTGGCCCATGCAGCCTCAGCATCACCCTGCCAAGCAGTACTTGCAGCTTGGAAGGCTGACAAAATGTGCTCAGCCATAAACAAATGAACTTTAACTCCACTACAGAAAAGGATGGGAAAGGACAGGAAAAGGGAAAAAAAGGGGAAAGGGAAAAGGGAAAAGGATGATGACCCTGCTGCGGAGTGACAGCACACTTACGGACCGGTCTGCTGTAACGTACCAGCAGTTTACGGTAAGTATGAAGCCAGGATGAGGGAAAGACAGGTTATCAGGTCTCTTTGGAGTCAGAGATAAGAGAGTGAGGGGAGAAAGGTGGAAAACATCTCCAGTTTTCTAAAGAGAGCTCGAAGAGCTTCAGCCCAAAGGAGCACATGTCTGTGTGGCTTTATCCATAGACATGATTGTATTAGACACATGGTTTGAGCTGCTTAGTGATGCTTACATCTGAGAAGGGATTTAGGAAAGCTGAAAGTCAGCTACCCAGTTTGGATAGTTGGAATTTGGCATAGCAATCTGACCTATATTAAATTTCCATCTACTTGAGTACTACTTGGAGGAAATTCTTAACCACTGTTCTTGTATCTTGTGCTTCCAGTTTGTACAACAAGTTAATTTACAAAGAATCTGAGTTACCTCAGAGGAGGAGAATGATGAGAGACTTCCTCTGTCTGGATCTGATAATTCATTACCCAGCGGAGGGGAATTTACTTGTAAAGGTGACCACAGGACACAGTAAAAACTAAGGAACTCACTGTCTTCAAACACTAGTTGCAGCTTCACGGTGCTGCGCAGACGGCTCAGCCCCCATGCTATGACCTTACCCCATTAACCAGGTCCCTGCAGGAGGCTCCCCGAATGGCATCTGCTTCCAGAGCAATGCCCTGCAGCTCTGCCCCTGCTCTCTGGACTCCTCCATAAGAACTGAGCCCTATTTTCCAGTTTGACTGACGGGCAGCGTCTAGCATCTCCCGAGTCTGCTGTCACGGCAGAGCACACACGGCCATTGCCCTGTGCATGGTTAAGCAAGGGCTCAGCACTGTGAACTCTCCTGCCCTGGGAACTGGAGAATCCCACTGCAACGCTGAACAACAGGAAGTACTAAATCAGCATCTCCTCTGGAAAAATACCACAAGAAACCACCCACGGGACTCTTCTGCTCTTGCTCTTTTGGCCCTGAATACAACTTCCTCAGCAAAATAACCACCTCTAACAGGAAACGCTGCCTTTGTCCATCCTATCGCCTCCAAAACATCTGTTCATCCACACATGCTGTCAGCGTTCTCGAGTAGGCGTCATCGTCCCTTGGTCTGTATCTGTGACAGGTCCCTCAGTAGGAAGAGCCCTTCCCACAAGCACTCTCCTCCAGGAAAAAAATACCTCTTTATCCCTGCATAGTTTTAACCCAGCCTTGGGTTTTAACACAGAGGATACACCTGCGCGGGAAAGAATCTGATTTCTGCAAAAATGTAAGTGCTAGAATAACTTGAAGAATGTGGGCTGCCCTTGCAAATGGCGTATCTCACAATAACATCAGTCTTAGCAGTCCCACTGCAGGACAGCAGCAACAAGAAATGCAAAGTCTATGCTTTGGGAAAAATACACACAAGCTTAACAGAGTCCAGCAGAGTTGGGGCAGGGAGGGAGGGAAAAGAGAGATAAAATGGCTATAGAAGGTCTGGCCCAGGCTGCAAGTAGTGGGTTTTCTCAAGCTAGAATTGAAAAAACTGAGGGGGGAACCTGAAAACAGCCTTCAAATGTTTAAAAGGCTGATATATAAAAAGAAAGGTGACGAGGAGCCAGGTTCTATCCACTGGCTTAGTTTGTAGCATGCAGAAATGTTTATCTAGGTATCAGGAAGAAAATTTCCAACTTCAAGGGCTGCTAATCTCAGGGACATTTTCCTTTGGGAATTTGGGATTCTGCTTCTCAGGCAGATTTTAAAAACACATCTGATAAATATCTGGCATGTACCTATCTCACAGCAGGTGGCTGGACTAGGTAAGCGCCTCCCAACCCAACATTCGCCCGAATCTACGACTTTGCAGAATTAATTTAGAATTCTGAAAGATCTTCAGCACTATTAGTTTATAAAATTTCCCAGGACATACAATTTGCCCTAGTTCTTAATGAATCACTGCAGTTGTTAACTGCCCTTAACATTAGTTCCAGCTCCCCGCAGACCCTGTTGTGGGTTTGTCGAATGGACCATAGAGCCTTCTCCTGGTATTTTGCTTTTCCCACACTGCCCTGTGACCCCTCACCCCCACCAACCTTCTCATTCTGCCTCCTTCTCCCACACAAACACACATGCACATTATTAATATGGCACAGAAGTCTGTATGTCGGTCATCTGCAATGAAAGGACAATTTAAATACCCTGTCCTACACAGTAAGCTCTCCCTCCTCTTGGCTTCTTTAATTTCTTTTTTCCCACACATTTTAGATTTGTGAAGGCATTGACTGAGTCACCAAATAAATAAATAAATACATTTCAATGAGGGGAAGAAAGAGGAAGGAGAAGGTGACAATTTCAGACCAAAGGCAAGGTGGCAAGCCTTCACGCAGAGCATCAACACACTTTGAAGTCCTGGCTGAAGAAGCTGTGGATACAAACCTTTCATGAACGTTCAGAAGCAACCAGAAAAATTCGTAGACAAAAACTCTGGTGGAGGCTCTCATGGGCACAGACACCTCAGCCTCGGATCTAGGCTGCCCCACAGCCACCAGTTCTGGAGGCCGGGCAAGCATTTCAGGCAAGTGTCACAACATTTTCTCCGTTCTTCTGGTCCTTCCTTGAGCACCCAGCGCTGGCCGCTCCTAGGGACCTTTATTCTAACTGGATACAGCTGCTCTTGTGTCAGTTGCCTAAAAACAAAAACAACAACAAAAAAAAAACACTAAACCTCCCCCTCCCACCATACTATTAATCATCTGTTTTCTAGTGCACACAATGTTACTAAGAGTAACAAGAGCAATAACAAAAAGCCTGGGACAAATTGGTTTTCTCACTAGAAAATCCAAATGTGGTTTCTGCACTGCATGTCAGCAGTCTGTTACTGCAAGGAGCTTCAAAGGAGCAGAATCGCAGGGAAGGGTTTATGACACATCTGGTATGGGGCTTGAGTTTATCTGGAAGGGATCTTAATTGAAATAGAAAATTCCTAATTAAGATCGTAATCTCTAACAACCGTCCCAGCACCCAAACAGGAAATTCCAGGTGGGAAACTGCTTCTCTTCCAACTCTGCCTCCTCCTGAAACCAGAAATCAAAGGAGCCCTGTGTTGGTCAGGCAGCATGGCACCTCTGATTTTGTGCTGCTCCTTGGCACCCTATTGAACCCAAGGGTATAGACCCAGGAAAAAGGAAGATGAAAAAACGTTGCGTGACTGATCTCATGGGTATCTTTGAAAACACAGGAGCAGAAAATCAATCTGTAGTACAAGATCAGTGCATGAGGCACAGGCAGGCAGCCACTCTTGCACCACTGCCTTCATCAGCCTTCTCCTCGGCTGCTACCTCAACTTTCAGCCTAATTTACTGCTCTCCGCGAGCGCCCGTAGAGCCTCTGATTGTTTCCTTGTGCTGGGACATTTCAGCTGAAGCATTTATTGCGTGAGAAGCATCAACAAGTTGCTTGATGAAATTCAGATTAGCACTTCACACCTTTTGGGATAAAAATAATCAAAGGAAAATGGGATTCATCCCCAAACAGACTCGACAATTCTCATTAATCAGGGCATGATACACCTGTCTCATTTCCAATCCTTCACCTCCTCTTCTCCAGCAAGATAAATGGCAAAGAAAACAAACCAACACCCTCTACATTTTTCTTCTGCAAGGATCCCATTTCCATGAGACTAGTCTGCCTTGGCTGTGAGCTGGAAAATAAACCAGAGCTCTGCGCCTTCTCAAGGGCCAAGATGAAGAGGCTGTGCATAACCAAGAGTGAAAAAGCCTGTGACTCTCTACATTTTCCAGGCTCCATTCCAGGCTGGCTGCTTATAACCGGTTGTGAGAGAAGTATAGTTACTCTCTTCCCGGAAACAATCTCTTTTGGACAAACGTCACAAAACAGGGATCTTCTAGCATCTTCCCCATTTGCCTTTCTGAACCAGCACCACAGTAGCTTCCCAGCCCAGCAAGGTGCCACAGCCCAGCTCCAGGTGCCACAGCAGCCAGAATCAGAGTCTGAAATGTCACAGCCAGAAAGCGTCCCGACTCCCCAGGGCTGAAGCAGGAACGCGATCAGCTCTCCAGGAGGTCAACACCAATGTTTGCCTCTGGAACTTCAGTGAGATGTTCACACCAGCCGTCAGTGCTCAGGGCTTCTGAAAACTTACTTAGTTGCCCTCCTACAGGATGAGACTCCAAACTGCAGGCTCCTGGTTTCAAAATGTCATGACCAAATAGTTCTGAGTGAGGGTTTGGTCCGTTCTGAGACTTTCCAGACAAAGTTGTGTTGGTATTTCTACTCTGACCTGTTCAGTGTCACTTCCATTGACACAGTGCCAGTTCCATTGACACAGTGCCAGTTCCATTGACACAGTGCCAGTACAGCAAGCCGCATATTCTAGTGCTGGGAGCAGGTCCCAGATCCCATACATTGCAGGGCCACCCATCAGAGCTTCAGGTGATGAGCTCCTGAAGCCATAGAATCAACAATGCTTCCTGCATGGAAAAGACATGAAATCCAGGTTCTCCCTCTGCTCTTTCCCTGAAGAATGAATCAAGTCCCTTAAATTCTATTTTTGGCTGAAACCACAATGACCAATTTAAAGGTCTGCGAGGATGGAAAAACCTGGGAAGTCTGAGGTGCAACCTACATCATCTCTGGGCTGCATCTGCTGGACTCAGCAAGCTGTAAGGGGGTAAGACCAGCATCTGTGGTAACCGCCAGCCTCCTCCTCCCCTTGCAAAAATGTGCAGTTGTGGTACAGCCAGATTTGTAGCAAGCAGTGTATTTGGAAGGGGAAAGGGAGGTGAAATAAAAATTCTTTCCTGGTCTAGCAGATTACAGCAAGATTTTCTCAGTAGGGAGTGTGAAATGTCAGCTGTCTTAGAGAAAGCAGATCTAGTGCCACAGCTTTTATGGTAAAATGGTTTCATTGCTCTGCCTATGGCATACCATGCTTGAAACTGCCAGAGAGGGACTCAGTGGCAATGTCAGCATCCACTGACAGACACGGCAAACCTCTGTCTTGGGAACATTAAGGAAAGATCAAGAGTTCTTTCCCCCTTACACCCCGCTTGTGGATTTGGTTAGGTCTAATCAGAAGCACAGAGTGGAAACAAGTGGCTGCGCTGATGAACCAGACGGCATCTGGCGTGGGAAGGAGATACAGAAGAAACGCAACATGAATGGCAGGTGGTAATTCACACCTGCTGTCCTCACAACAAGTTTAGATAAAAGATTCACAGCTGACTAATGAAGACATAATTCTTGTCCACCTGCCAACACACACAGTTCAGCCCGATCCCCACGGTGTGGTGAAGTCTTCTTCCTTCTGCAGTTATCTGCAGTGAAAACGTGTAGGGCAAAGCCTCCCACCTGCACGTGAGTTTGAACAGCTGTACCCACATGACTGAAATCAATTTAAAAATTAAGAGGGATGGAATTCAGGTCACTGGAGAGACCCATGCTGTCCAGAGCAGGGCACAGAGCAGCCCTGCTGGTTCATTTGCCATTGCTGCCCTTCTGTCATACAGTGCTTTTGGGGTTGTTTTTTTTTTACATTTTCTACAGAAGGTAATTTACTGGGGCCTTTTAGTCTTCTAAACTGAATAATTCTAACAAGTTGTGGTGTGACCTGTGGCAAAGCACATGATCAAACTTCCAGCTTCTTCATCTCTCTTAATTTATTGGGGTGGTATGTGTCTGGTGCCCAGCAGATTCTGCCCACAGACACAAGCTGTATCAGGCAACTCCCCTTCCTCCTTTCACCTTGCTGAACTTGTACACCCTCAGTAATTTATCTACCACGTCAGTGCAAGCACTGCAGGGACCTTGAGATGAAAGCCCATCAACTCCAGAACTCTGCCCACCTGTTACTGGCCCTGAGCATCCCATCTGCTAGCAGGGAGCAGAACCCCACACTGGCCCTGTGCAGATTACACACAAAAAAATCATTAGTTGGAGAAAAAAAAAAAGCCATCACCACCGCAAAAAAGGAAAGCTGTTAGATGAGCTTTGTGTGCCCCCTTGCTCGGCTAAAGTAAGCTTCTGGCCTTGGACTCTCCACAGCAGAGACAGAAGTAATGGCTTTTCTTTCTCAGGACCAAGATGTCTTCTCAACTTTTTTTTCATACTCCAACAACTTTGTATCAGATACAAGCAAATACCATCAATCATTTCTGTCTGATTGTTACCTTGCTGCTAACGCAACAAATAATGTGATTAATGATCCTCTGAGGGGGAAAACAGAGGCCTTATTAAACATAAAACACCAGCTAAGCAGTATGCACTTAAATTGCCTAAAAATGAAGAGCAGCTGCCTGGCACCGATTCCCCCAGCAGCAGTAACTGCAGCATTCAGAGCAGCTCTGGATGCTTCTGAAAATAGGCATAATCTTGTGCCAAAGAAAATAATCTCTTAATATTATAGGTGTCTGAATAAAAAAAAAAACAACAACTGAAAATGAGAGTGTGTGGGGAGACACATACAAAGCATTGCCTGGTGTCTAAAAAGGTCTTTGCCTCTCTCCAAGCGTTGGCAAGTGGAACTTGACCAGATTTAAATTGAAAGTTCAGGGGGTTCAAATCAAAAACATTTCACTTGATGTTCAGTTTGCCATTGATTTCAGTTGCTTGGGGTCAGATGACTAAAAAAAAAAAAAGTAGAAAAAAGGAAAAAATTAAAATCTTTCCCAATACTAAAGAGTCCTAGCAGCATCCCACAGCAAGAAAAAGTCCTCAGCAGCTCCATGTATTGGCTGCTAGCAGAGGTTTGCCCAAAATTTTTAAGAGGAGATTTTAGGCTGCCTACATAGCAGTGGCACACACTGTCACTGTCCCCTAGTGTGAAACCAGCCGGGACGAAAAGCTGGGAAAAAAAATACATTTTTTGTTCCTGTGTAGCTCTTCTGGTCTACGTTACCAGTAGCAGGAGGAGGCAGGTTGGAAGAAACCTTGATGGGGCTCGGTGGTAAATGCGGGAAGGGGACCCTTGCACTGAGGAGGACATGTGCCATTCTGGGGAGGGCTGAAGTCCCTCTGCCAGGGAACCTGCGCCCGGGAGAAAAGCAATAGAGAAATCTTGTGACTGCCTGTGCCACGATGCCCTGCTTACCCAGTGGTGAATCCCTAAAGCAACACACGAGCCGCTGGAGGCCTGCAAGGAACAACTTCTAGAGAGAAAGTGGGTAAGGCATGAAGCAAGAGCTCCCACCAGAGCACAACACAAAGCTCCCGAGTTATTTAAAGCATGGGAAATACTAAGAACGGCCCGGCAGCTGTTTGGGACTGGTCTTTTATAAGCTACTCTAAAGAAAGCACTGAATATCCTACTTATGTTGAAAATTATACAGGTCATCTTCCATATTTAGTGCAGAGATGCACAGACGTAACCGGGGGACGAGACACATTCATACTCCATCTTTAGCACAACTGCCACCCAGATCCATATGTGGTCTTGGCCTCCTACCCTGTATTTAAACTACAATAAGCCGTGCTCCGCATTCAAGGAAAAAGTTAAAAAAAAGAAAATGAATCCAAACCTTTGCGGGGAAGGTTTCAGTGAAAGGCTGGCTGCTTTTCTGTGGTTACTGAGGTAATGAAACTTCAACAGGGGCTTACACAATGTCAGAGTGGAAGAAATGCTAAGCATCTACTAGAAAGGTTTTAAGTTACTCAAAAGCCTTACTGATAGAATTTCAGAGCCAGCTACTCTATTCGGACACTAATGTGCAAGCGAACACGTCTCTCAAAACCACATGTGGCCAGGCTATTCATACTCCCAGTCTTGTTCCCTACCATTCATAAGTAGGAGTGTGAAGCAGCAGGGCAAATCAAATAAATGACTTCATTCCTCCAGGGATATGAGCAAATGCGAACAAAGAAGCAAACATTTACAAATTCAGGATGCCATATTTTTGCCAAGTTTTCTTCCAGTGGGGAGCTCTGAAGGATTCAAGGAATACAACTGCTATTTTCTTTCCTGAAGCCCTGCACCCACGAGTGCACACAAGCAAGCTCTGAGATCTCCCGAATCCATGAGACTCCCTGCACAGCTCTGCAGAATACACCACAGAGCAGTTTAATATGCTTGTGTAATTGGATATAAGTTTAATTACTTGTGTAATTGGATACAAAAACGTAGGTTTCGGGTAAAGCAGAGTTGGGGGTACTACATCACATGCCAGGTAAGTGTATCCCTTTTGCTAACGCAAAGGCCAAAAGCTCCTGGAAATCCTCACTTTGTAGTAGAAAGGGTGCTTATGAACAGGCTAAGATGCTCCCAATTGCTAACGCGGGAGCCATCATAAGACCCATCATCTCCGTTACAAGATTGCTTCTTTAAGAATGCATGTAACTGTAGTTCAGCACAGAAATGCGTCTACGCCTGCTGCTGAAGAGCAATGCCCTGCAGAAGAAAGGTTATTTTATACAGGTGCAATGTTCTAGCAGGGTCTGAACAAACAAATAAAAATATTTTGGACATGTTTCAGTGATGGGGAAACCTGACGTGCGCTGCCTGAGAGCAACCCCAGTTAAACCTCTCCAGCTGTGGCACTTAAGGACATGGTTCAGTGGTGGACTTGGCAGTGTTAGGTTTACGCTTGGACTTGATGATCTTCAAGGTCTTTTCCAACCTAAATGATTCTGTGATCTACCTGGCCTGGAGGACCTGTCCCTCTGGGGGGAAGGACCAAATCCCCCGTGTGACAGCGCTGGCTTTGCCAGAGACCTGGCAGCCAGGCCTTACAGAGGTGGAAGCAAAGCTACACGGCCTTCAAAACCAGGACACAGACAAGATACTTAACAAGTTAAGAGACATGAATGACAGCCATTTGCTTTGTGCATGGTCAAGACCCTGCAAGAGATTACCATCAGCTCCCTCTCTCCCAGCTGCAGCGGAGCCTGCCTGGCTGCTTCATTCCCAGCACAAACTCTTGCTCCGGTTTTCTGCACAAAGAAGCTCAAATCCAACCTTTTTGCAAGTTCCTCCTTTCAAGAGAAACCGAACCCATCACTACTCATCCTCCTCAAAATGGGACAGCGTCCTTGTGACCCCCTCCTCCCGTTTGGTACAGTCTGCCAAGCTCATTTGATGCTCTGACTCGCTTTGCCTCATATTCCTCTGCTGTTTCTGTTCCCTACACCACTTTTCTCTCTTACATTTCTCTTTTGACTCTCCCATGGGAGGAAGACAAACTAAAACATGCTCCGGAGCTGAAATTACAGTTCACTCCATGGATTTGAAATTAAGCAGAATATTGACTTTCCAAAAACCTCTCAATGGATGTTGATGTAACTATTTTTCCAGCAATGATTTTTTTTTTCTTTTGAAGCAAACCAATATGAAAAATAGATAAAATCTTGCTGCAAAGGGAAAGTCACTCTCAGCAACTTTCCTCAAGCAGAACAGCTGTAGACAGGTTGAGCTGTCAGCCCCGCTCAGCCCTGGGCAGGTTGGGCTACAGCAGAAAAAGATGGGTCTGACTCTCCTTGCACCAGCTCATACTGATTGTAAGCGTTTTGCTGATGAGGTTCAGCAGAAAGAAATACAAAGGTGTGCAGGGCAGATTCCCAGGGGAATTTGTAGTATCATGATGGGATGGGGCGATGTGACAGAGTGACAGGACTGGGTTCAGGATATTGAGGACTCTCACTTCACCTTTTGTCCTCAGCAAGATGGATCCTGCTTTGTGAAATGAAAGCTGTTGCCCCTGGGAAAGCCAGCTGGCTTTCCAGATCCATTCCAGGTCTCAGCAAGAAAGTGTCTGTAACTCAAGAACCATGCCAAAAAAAAAACCCTTGGGTCACATTTCCTACAGTGATCCTATCAGGCTTTAAAGGCCCAAAACAAGGAGAACCATTATTTTGCAGCCTGCTAATAATTTAGGGCTTCCACTCATCTGAGATGCTCAATTGCCCCCAGATCCCAGGGAGGTCATCAGGTTTTGAGGGCCCTTTAAACAGCAGTAGCAGCAGCTCAGGCAAAAACATCTGGAATAAAATATGCTGAAGGTCCCAAAGTCAAAAAGATCTCTGCGAAGGTAATAAGGAATACCTAACCACAAATGTTTGCTGTATGGAGTCCTGTGGCGCTGAAACACAGACACTGTACTGCTCCCTGCAAAGGAGCTTTAACAAAGGGTCATGTCTGAAGCTGACCTGTCCTGGACCCACGTGGCTGTCACGTATGTCTCCTCTTTTACACGCAGGACAGTTGTGACTGTTCACACTGCTGTATGACCGGTTTCCAGCAAGAGGACAGTCAGCTCCTGCTCTGCTAGTAAGCCAGGCAGCACTACTGACTTTGAGCAAACTGCTTCCATTATTGGGCTTTTCTCCTGCAGTACAGGACATCTTTAATTAATCTGCTACTGTTTATGCATGCAATTCCCATCGGAGCTTACTCGCAGCGCACACACATCATGCAGCACATCTGACACTCTCCAAACATGTGATATCAGTTATGTCTTACAATGCCGAGTGCCTGATGTATAATTACAGCACATCAAACTCATTCTGCAGATGGGCAAATCAGGGCATGGAGAGATGGTTCCCCTTCTGCTCCTAAACTGACACAATATGGGCTGGAACGGACCAGTCCCAGCCATTTCTCTCCTGCCTCACGAACTGTTGCCAGTGGCCGCAGCAGCACTTGTCTGGGTCACACACTCCCAAATAAAACGCAGTTGGGACCATCAGGCGGTTGCTACGTATAAGCACGGTCTGCCAGATCACAACCGAGCGCTGCACAGAACTCAAACCCAACACTCTGGATTCAAAATATACAGTCCAACACACAATGCAGTTGTTGTGCTTTAATAAGTCATCAGGCATCAAGCTGAGCCATCAGAACTGACATAAGCAAGTCCACAGCAAGTACAGGTACCAACCCAGCTAACCCTTTTTCTTTCTGCATAAGCTGTCCCAGTCCCTTCCACTTACACTAACAACCTCCAGGTCAGTGTTTTCAGATTAAAGGACAGATAAACCTATGCCATTACACAGGATAAACCTGCAAGCTTTATCGCCAGTATCACCAGATTTCAAACCCAGACACCTGTGAGGCCAGTCTGCTAACTCCATAATCAACTTACTGCACAGTCTGGCGGGCAGAGCAGTTGTCCTCAGGATGGGCCAAGAACAAAAAGTGCAACTCAGGAGGCTCCAAACCCTGCTATTTTCAGCAGCATTTGGTACGTATCTCTGCCTGAAATTCCCTAGCGCTGACATCCTTCTGTCACTGGTGGGACAAAGTCTCGGCTTGCAGTTAGCAGCATCCTGGTTCTGAAACGAGAAATAGCTGAGCACTGTTTTATGACTCCTAAGTAAAAGCAGATCTAGTTCTCCATGCTCAGGACTGCTCAAACACTAAGTGCACATGAGCAGAGGGCAAAGCTTGTTGGCACATAAAAGGGAGAGTATAGCCCAGCCTAAATCTACTGCAGTTTTGCAACAGGAGACTCTACAAGGATAACCTCCAAAAGGCCTGATGGTCCTCCTGGCACACAGGAAACATTATGAAAATAGAAGCAGCTTCTCCCCTCCTTGTCTTTCTCCAAACTCTACCTTTCCTACCCCAGGCCCCAAAATTAAACATGGCTGAGAGCTCAGCTGTCTAGGCTTAGCTCTCTTCCCTCAATAGTAGAGGATAATCTCCAAACTTGGTGCTAAATAGCTTCGGTAAGATGGACTGTGAAGTGGTTCACATAACACACTATTGTCCCAGCTGTACCTAGAAGCACCAACAGCCACAACAGCTGCTTCACTTGGCACAGTAATCTTGATCCCTTCCCAAAGATGCTTCCTTCTAGGCTTGGGTACATTCGTAGCCCAGTGAAATAATCCCTTGTGCCAGTGGCCAAGCGTTGCTGGCTCTTACACCCAAGCAGTCCCTCCCGTCTCAGGTGTGCAGCACCAGCAAACACCAGCGGGGTTTTCCTGTTCATCACCCCAGCTCCATGCTTGTCTGCACACCCATGAGAAGAGCCTATGGCGCACACCCAGAGCGTGCTAAAGCACTACTGTCCACCCTACTTAGCAGGACTTCGCTACTCAGTCCAGGCTGGCTGCAACACCAAAGGAACCCCAAAGAGCGGCACAGAAGATCCCTAAGGATGGCACAGGAGCCCTTTCGGAGCACAGCTCCACCGCCTGACTCCGCTGACAATTCCACTTGGGAGCTGAACTGTAACATCCACCACAGAAAATAACAGCAAAGGAACAGGAATGTAAACAGTAAGCCTGAGGCATGCAAACCTTCCCTACCTAATACTTCTCAAAAGCACCATGAAGGACGGTATGGTTTCTGCGCTGTGTGTTCCAAGATAACTGAGCGTGCTGATTAGAGGCAAGTCAGTGACAGCTTCAAGTGCTGCAACTTTCAAAAATGGTTTATTTAGGAGTCTATAATCTAGCTAGATTTCACAGCAAGGATTCAAAAATAGATTTGGAAAACAGATGTATGCTGATTAAAATAACAGTGATTTGGAGTTAAAAACACCGCTGCGGGAAGCCTTGTGCTACAGTGCAAAAGTCATTTTCCAGGGACTGTTTTGTTGAACATCTAAAACCCAAACAGTACTCAGGCTGGAATGAGTCCCCCGAGATGGGGAAATCTCTTTTGTTAAGCCCAGACCTGAGCTTGGGAACATTTGAAGAATCATAGAATAGTTCAACTTCCACAGCTTGAGCTGTCGCTCCGGAGGGGTCAGCTGCCGAAACTGAAACTCTCCCGCACATCCCAGGCAGCTGGGGAGCTACAAACCTTGTCCTCTGCAAACCACTGCCGTGCAGAGCCACCTCCCCCCGGCACCTCCTCTCACACTGCTCACTGCATCCTTCCCATCATCCAGGCTTGAACTGCCCGCTCAGGCACTGGGGAACAACTGGGCTCAGAAGGTGGACACTGATGTGTCGTGTTGTGGTTTAGTTTACACCCAGGTCATTGAGGCTACTGGAATGAGACCCTAACCCAGTGTTAAAGCACTGAGTACGTGTAGGATCTGCCCCTTTCTATGGTGGTGAGTCAGATCTAGGGATGTTCAGGTCACAGCAAGAAAGATTCAGCCACTTTGGGTGGCGGAGGGCAAAGCAAGCAACAGAAAGGACATCCAGGAAAGCACAGCACACAGAAACAGAAGCAGGAGGAGAGCGCAAGGAATGTGCTGCTGGGAGCCAGGGGTGCAACGCCTTCAGCTCCACCACGCAGGTGAAAGCGCTGCATGAAGCCCAACCGGGCCAGGCTTCAGCTGTAACCCGACAGGTACGGACGTTACTCGGGGAAGGAGCTCTGTGGCAATCAGGGTTAGAATAACTGCCTGGTGGATGCACACGCAGCTAAACCAGGGCACTGCTGGTCTGCCACAGCCGCCAGGTGGAGGGGACTGGGGTTGGTCAGCCCGGAGAAGAGAAGACTCCAGAGAGACCAGTACCTAAAGGGGGCCTGCAGGAAAGATGAGTAGGGACTCATTAACAAGAGTGTAGCAATAGGATGAGGGGTAACGATTTTAAACTGAAAGAGGGTAGATTTAGATTAGATATTAGGAAGAAATTCTTTACTGTGAGGGTGGTGAGACACTGGAACAGGTTGCCCAGAGAAGTTGTGGCTGCCCCATCCCTGGAGGTGTTTCAGGCCAGGTTGGATGGGGTTTTGAGCAACCTGGTCCAGTGGAAGGCATCCCTGCCCATGGCAGGGGGGTTGGAACTAGATGATCTTTAAGGTCCCTTCCAACTCTAACCATTCTGATTCCATTCTGTGATATGATTCCATGACTGCAGGGTGCACGGGCAGCTCAGATGCAGGCAAATCGAAGAGACAAAGCTGTATGGGCATTGCTGGAGCTGACCCCCTGATGTAAAGAGGGGTGGGAGCCTGAGGACGTCCTTTGCATCCTTACAAGATGCAGAACATGCTTGCAGAGAGCTACCACAAGCATGCAGCACAGCCTGGGCTGTACAGAAGGGACACACAGTTGACAGCTGCTGAGTGGACAAACTGCTTCCTAAAGTGGCACACTGCTGTTTTATTTGCTATTTGCCTGCCTTATAAAAGGATCCAGTCTGAAATCAAGTTTTATTAGCAGTACCCTAGTGAGCCAAAGTGGCTGGCTGGAGGAAGAGACAAACTCGAACGGGCAGTCACAGCCAGCGAGTCCGCGACTGACCCCGGAGCGCTGGCTCGGGAGAAGCAGCAGAGCCACCAGCATCTGGGCACCAGGATGCAACACTTCTGTTAAAGGAAACGGAGTGAGACTGCCAACCAAGGGATGAGGAGAACTACCAGCTGCCAAAAGACATTAGTATTTAAAGCAAAGAGAATAGAAACAACCAAACATGAAAGCAATTCAACTCTTGCCATGCTGTCCGCTTGGGGAGGCTGTGCTTGCTGTCACGTGCCCCGGTCCACACCAGCACCAGTGATGCTGGTGCTGGGGTCTGAATTTTGGCCTGTTCCTTCCCCACCGGAGTCCACTTGGAGACAACCCGGGGGGACTTAACCCTTTCTGCACCATGCTGACCAGCCTCACGGTTGCACGGAGCTGCATGAAATGGGTACCCTCTGCCTGTCCCAGGGGTGGGAGCGCTGGAGTCATCCCTGCGAGGCTGCAAACCACCTTCCCCAGCAGCCAACAGCGGTTTGCAGTCACCGAAGCACCCTGAAGTGCCTACACACAGCCTGCGGGCTCTGCACCACGGTGACTCCCAGCACAAGATGCACCAGCACCGCTCGCTCAGGCTGCGACAAGCCCTGCCCCAACCTCCTGCTCTCACAGGGGATCAGCAGGACTCAGGAACACCAAGCAATAAAAGCCTGTCCCAAAAGCCATATGAGTCCCTCCTAAACAAACGGCCTTCCCTCACCCAACTCCAGAGATCAGTGCATCTCACAACTCTTGCTCAGCAGCCTGCAAACACTTCCCTGGCATCAGCACTGCCCACATGTGAGACAACTTCTGTCAGTTCTCAGCCCTGCAACGGAGAGCTGCTGTTCTGGCAGGTAGGACGCTTTGCAACACACCTGAAAGGGACATGGGTGAGGTGAACTCTCTGCAAATCATTTTTTTTTTAACTAATTCTAGCTTCCTGAAAATAGAATGAGGTTTAACAGGGTCCTTAAAAAACAGCAATCCCTTATCGCCTACCTATACATCTCCAAGAGTCCTTTTGCCATATTTATCCCTAGAAAGACTCTCAAGGACAAATTTTTTTTTTTTCTCAATGAAGCATCTCAGGAATATAAGTGCATAAAAAAAAAATCCACTTATTACACAGCTCTATAAGTAAGAAAAATCGGGATAAGACGCAATGTTCTTTCCTCCCCATCACTAAGGTATTTTGTTCAATCACAAATCCTTTGGATGAGGCTGGCAGCCCTGGATGAAGCAGCGTTTTCCAGCAGCAGCACAGTGCAACGTACCACAAGTCAGTGCTCTTCCTTTCAGACTATTTCATTGAAACTTTGCAGTTTCTCATCTGCTTCCAAAGAGACAGAGTAACTCAGGACACGGATGCCCCAAAATATATATAAGCCTTAGAACAGGCAGTGCCTTGGCAAAAACCACTTTAAAAACACAGCTTTCTAAGCAAGGGAACCAACAGACTCTGCTTCAGACCCTGGGCAGTCACAGCAACACCTTCAGCAAATATTTTGAAGGATATTTTCCAAGCTTTTTCTCTCCGTACCACACTGATCTTTTCTGGGAAGGAATAGGGCTGGCTCCATCTTCAAAAGAAGTCGCACCCACGCCCCTGAGCTATGAACTTCAGCACATCTCCCCATCGCGCCCTCAGGAGTCCAGCCCTGACCTCAAAGAGCTGTGGGTTTAGGCAGTGCCCTACCTGCAATACTCTCATGCAGGATTCACCCACCCTTTTTTTTTGCGGCAAAGCTGCAGGCAGAAGGTCCTCTGGATTCACGTGCTCCTGCCTCTAACCTTGACAGGACACACCACGGTCTGTGGCTTATCTTTCTGCAGGGACATGATGAGAGATCGAGGCCACCACTGCAGCTGTTTTAGAAAAAACATGGTGGAAAGCAGCAAGTTGGTGTCTAACAATCATTTTTGTGATTTTTCTGATTTTTTTTTTTTTTATTTAAATTCCATTGCAAAATCCCCATGTATTGGTAGGGAGGAGAACATGGAAGACCCAGGGAGGCTTTACATCGAAGAGGAGCCGAGGACCTGGCAAAGTGTCTCCACGCAAAGGAAGGAGCGATACTGCTTGGCAAGGTGGCAAGTAAAGGTCTGGCTCCGCCAGGGCAGAAACTCACTAGCCTTGTGCGAGTCAGTGAGCAGCCACGGAAGTACGTTAGCATCAATTGTCATTTACTGCAGCCACAAACATTCCTGATAGCTGTGTCACATCCAACCCCACTTACAGCAGCTATACGCTGTGGTACCCACACTCACAACGCTATGAATCACTGGGACATGCGTGTGCCAGAGAGCGACTGCACACAGCATGGTATCGCCCTGAGCAAACACGGTGATGGGAGAGAAGCAACAGAGCACCTTGCACTGCTCCCTGGAGCCAAAAGCATCCCCAAAACATAATTTGGTAGCAGATCAGAAGCATAACTCCGTACTCTAAGGATGCAATTTGCTATAATGGGAACCACATTCTTTTAAAAGACACAAACATGAGTCTGGCTTTGGACCTAAAGCCCAATTTTCGAGCGCTGAACGCATCTCCCGTAGCAGCCCCCATCATTCAGCACCTTCAGGGAAACCGTTCACTGCACAAATCTGGTGTTAGTGCTTTGGTGTGACACTTTTGGGACAGAGGTACATTTTGGTGGTGCAGACACTCCATTTCTGACAATGTAACTTCATTTTCTTCTTCAAGGGTTTTCTGCCACCTCCCAGATGTTCTCCCCACCCTTAATAAAACCTTCAGTGCTACAAAGACAGAAATTTCTCCTGCCAGTGGCTACCCCACATTTAAAACCTCCAGGCTGCCCTGCGCCCCCGGTGCTAATGACATGCCCCCGAGCAGCCCATCTGCAAACTCTGCCTGACCTGAGAACCAGCATCAGGGCGGGGAGCAGAGAGCGGTGTCAGCTGCCACCAGACCACCTCTCAATGGCCAGCCTGTCACCTCTGCGCTGTGAGGGGACACGTTCCTCAGCACGACAGCATGGTCAGCGTGCTGTCCCGCACCCTATTGGCTTCCCATCTCAGCATGAGCACAGACTCAGCCTTTCATCCAATCCTGAAAGAACGTGTTTTTCTCCCCCCCCCTTTTTTTTTTTTAAGTGAACAAGAAGCTACAAGTGAGTATTTGGCCTTCTCAACCGATGGGCTGCAGCCAAACTCTGCCATATGTTCCAGCTAATACATATGGGCTTTGCTTCCCATCCAAGAAAGGAAAAAAAGGACATTTATGAGCTGGGATTCAGCAAGAGCATGTGGGAAGGAAGGGGTGGGGAGGGGATGCTATTTTTGTTGCTATAATTATTCAGTGGCCAAATCCCTGACCCTTGACGTCAGCTCTGGAGGGTCTGTTTAACTGACCAGTTGTCATGGAAAGAAGGAGGACTGGTTGGGAGGTACAGGCTGACGAGGATCAGCTCTTTGCTGCCTGAACCCACACACAGGCAGACCCCCTGCCTTCATTAGTCATAACCAGCGCACGGCCAAGAAATAAAAATGTCAATACCTTATTGCCGATGCATTGGCTGGAAACAAAAGCATCCAGGGAACTCTGCGCCCTCCTTCCTGCCATCGGTTACTGTTAAAAAGCACAGGCCAAATCCTGATCTCAGTTTCCCCAGTGTAAAGGCAGAGAAACTCCATGGCGCTCAGCTGGCTCACCCTGGTTTCACGTCGATAGATCCAAACCCATCCCGGCCTCAGTCCAGACTACACACATGGAAATACGCCACGTGCAGAGTGCGGGGGTCCCCACTCCTCAGGAACAAACCCAATCACAATGACTAATTCATACCACCTCCAAAGGAAAACACTAAGATAAACAACCCCCGAATCCCTTGCTCCAGATGTCAAGCACCGCCTCGAGCCCCGAGTCCTGCCAGCATGGCTCCTGCAACGCTCAGGAGGTTGGCAGCAACCAGCTCGGTTACTGACCCGATGGTTTCTCATTACTGCCCACACCATCCACGATGAAATCACCAGTTGTACGGGGAAACGCAAATAATCCTTGTTGAAACCTCAGGCAGAGCTAGTGAGTACCGGGCATAAGTTTGCTTAGCAGGGCTAAATTGCATTGCTCATTCACATGCAGTTCATTATCAGCTGCCATTCGTTATTCCCGTGGCCAAGGACAACAAAAGGGCTCGGCAGAAGCCAGAGCAGAGCTCGCTAGGATGTAGGGATGAAAATTAACAGGCAATGCAAAAAGCCATTTAACAAATCCCAGCGCAACGCGGCACATGGATGGGGCAGTTCAGCAGCAAGGCTCTGCCAAGGAGCAGCCGGCGGAGGAAGCTGTCATGAGATGAGTGATGAGCAAGGTGCAAAAAACCACAGGAAAATGAAGAGAGAAAGGAACAGGGAAGGGGCAGGTTCCCAGGTTACAGCACAGCAGCAGGAGTCTGTTCTCCAAAGCCAGTGGGCTCTCCCACACTATCGGTGCCCCGTTTTTCCTGCGTTGGGATGTCAACCAAGTTCATGCATTGGGATACCCTTAGATCAAGGCCTCAAAAGATCCAGTGAAACCGTGAGTCACAGTACTGTCTCCTCCATCATTCAAGGCATGGCACCAGGGACTGCCAAGAAACAAGGAGGAATCCAGGATTATGTTTTTTTTCTCCAAAAGACACAGAAATTTTGCAGGCTGGGACCTGCTGCCAGTATACTTTGGAGCCCTGGCATGACTGCATAGCTATGAGGTGATAAAGAGGAACTTGGCAAAACAAAAAAAGTAGCCCTGACCATCAAATGGCTCATTACTAGCCTGCATGAAATGAGCTTAGTGGGTCCAAGACCAGTTTGTGCTAGCAGGTTGTGTCCTGATTCGCAGCAGTGCTGAGCAGCGTTGTGCTAATTTACTAGTAGTTGAAATGATGTGGAAATCTGCAAACACCATAGCTTTCCTTTTAGATTTGCTCTATTTGGAAAGAAAAAAAAAAAAAAACAAACAAACAACCACACACAAAAAAAAAAAAAAAAAAAAACAAAAAACAAAACCAGTAGAAAGTCACTACAACCATCTAGTCTAACTTTTAGTTCAGCACCAGCCCAGAGTCACATCTGAAAAGTCAGGATTACGTTTCCTGTGAAGACAGTGAGGGAGTCCGGTGTAATTCTTGGTATGTTGGTCCAGTCGCTAGCTCACCTTCACCACAAAAACATGTGCCTGTCTTCCAGTCTGCATTTGCTGGTGTCAGTATGGAACGCCTGGGTCACCTCTTTCCCTCTCTGATAATACTTTCAGCCCAAAATGAAACATTTCAGAAACATTAATCTAAAGTGGTCAGCAAGGGCAGGGGCAGTTGGGTTAGTGACTAAATATCCTTCCCTAAGCCCAGGACACTGACCCAACCATCAAGACTCCAAGTTTTCCATCCCATAAACTGAGTTTATTTTTGTCTACATAATTTTAACTTTCTGAGCACTAACATTTACCCTCTGGTGAGGACTCAGAGTGCTCTCTCAGAAAATCTAAATAAAGAGACGTTCCAAAAGATTAGTTCTGGGATCTATTTATTTATCCAGTATCTGAGTAATACCAATTCTCAAGATCAAAGATAAATAAACATCGCTAATTGTAATAATCCAAATAATAATGATTATCTGACAGTTCTACTATAGGTCTTTGTCTGGGATGTGTCATATAAATCCTATGAAAACAAGACCAACTGACTGGACAGACCTCGCAGGACAGGTGGTGGCCGTGGTGAGAAATAGCCTCAGGAGGCTGTTGCCACAAAGATTTTTAAGTAGCAGGGGTTTGCACGTTATTCTGTGCCGTGACCCATGAGACGCCGTGAGTGAAATCACTGCCTTTCCCCCCAAAAGGCTGTGGCTCACCCCAGGACAGGACACTTATCTGCTTAAGTCTATGCAGCGTGAAGGAAAACAGAACAAAACGTTCATGGAAAATACCAGCCCTTGAGAGAAATAAATCAAATTCCCAAAGCAACTACATTGGTGTGAATCCAGAGTTACTCCACGATCCGTAGGTAGGCAATCCAGATGGCTGTCAAGGAGACAAAAGACTCTGGCCCAGAGTCTGCCCAGAGATGGGCGGCAGCAGCAAACAGTTACTCGAGGTGGAAAGAATTTGGTGGAGATGTCTTAACAACCACCCCGAGGCTTGCTACGGGTGCTCAGAGACAGATGCCCAAGTGTGGCTGGTGGTAAGGCTCCCACAAGCACCACCAGAAGACAGAATGACAAGTCTGGAGTGGTTAGAGGTCTGGGTTCACACACATGAGTCTCCTCCTCTGAGTTTGGATCCCCAAAGGCTTTCAAAGGCAGAACTGGAGTAGGGTAATAATAATAATAATAATAATCTGTATCACAAAGGTTTCTTAAGTTTGGCCTCCCACTCTGTTTCCGTTTTTTTGTCCTCCTACGGTCTTTCATCAAGTCACTCCTGTGTCCGTATTGCATTTCAGAAATCCTGCTGGCGTGGGTGGGCAGGAGAGCACGGCGCGACCCAAGGACAGGCTCCCAGCGGTGCCCCCAGCACTGCCCCATCAGCTGCAGTGTGGAAGACCCGGCAGAGGAGACAACAGTGCAAAGTCAAAGTTCTCCCCAGACAAGACAACTAGAAAGACTAAGCTGCTTGTATAAAGTTTGTGTGACTGGAAAAGGATATTTTTTTAAAAAAAAGAAACAACTTCAAAGAACAAATAAACAGCCTCTCCTACAACATGAAAAATCTAAACATTGTTGTTTTACGCTTGCAACGCATGAAATCCTGATGATAATGGAACTGAAGCACAACTCAGACACGGCAAGGGGGAACTCAAAGACAAAGACAGAATAAGCAAGACCAAGTGGGACTCTTGCACCTTTTGTTCTACTTACGATCTCACATTACTAAAAGACGAGCAATGCCCTACGCACTGGAGACTAACTTATTGTTTTAAATGCAAGCACAGACAGAAAAGCCTTTCCTCATCTAGATCGAAGGCTGGCGGTTACAGACTACACCCCTATGAGCCCTGCCGTGCTTCACCGATGCGCAGCGGGGCATGCGGGCAAGTGGGAAGATGACACCATTGCAAGGCGGCGTTTATAACATGGGAGCGAGTGCTCAGGACCAGCACACCAATATACAGAGAAAATGAAAACTGGCTATAGCGATCGCCCAGCAAACAGGCCAGGGGATGCTGTGGCTGGGAACAAGACGAGATGAGGGAAAGAGACCTCGAGGGATGGGTTAGCAGGGTAGAAGAGAGGCAAGACCTGCTTTTGTAATTGATACGGTGATCAACTTTTCCAGGTTATTTACTTGTTATTTATGGACCAGCCTGACTCGCAAGAGTTAGGATCAGGGTTGGAAGCGATGCTGTGTCACAGGGTTCATGGCAGACCATCTACAGCAAGCTCCGACACGGCTACTGAGTCAGCAGCTCGCGGCCAGCAAACGCTCGCACGGTGTACATTGTTTCCTCCCTCTCCGCTTGTTCTCAGAGCTAGAAAGTCCCCAAAAAAGGAGGGTTAGGAACACCATCCCTGCAGGCTAGGTTTTCACAGAAACAAGATGACTAAGGCAGCAAAGTGCGCAGGACATGATTAATAAAATATTTAAGAGGGCAAAGAGATGCCCCCGACACCCCCCTGCCAAGCCTAGAGGGTATTCCACTGACAAAGACCAAGCAGCCAGCACACAGCAGAGAGCCACCAGCGTAAGGCAAACTGCCCTTCTGCCCATGGGACACGACATCAGAAACCCACCGAGGGGGCTTTTCTCTGTGGGCTGCAGAGCCCACTACATGCACTACGAGAGTTAAATCCCATGTTCTCATCAGCTCCTCTGTTTCCACACCTTCTCCAAACCCATCCCACTCTAACTGCCTCAGCTAGCTGTACCCAGTATATTTCTAAATTACCTGAAAACATCAGCTATCCTAGGAAAAGGAGGAGTCTTCCTACTTACAATACATATTTGGAAGCTGCAAAGATGATTTGCGAGCACGTTTGGACTTGGGCTGCTTGTTCAAAGCAATTTGTCTACAGTCTCTGCAAGCAACCTCAGAGACCTGGTCCAGAGCCTGAAGCCCATGGAAACCCTCAGCTGAATCCACAAGCTGTCCCAGTCCTGCAGTGCACCACAGTCTCCCCTCACATGATGCTGGAGTCGCCAAAAAGACTCAGAACGCATCTGTGAAACAGACCAGGGGTCTTCAGAAGACCACTGTTTCTACTTCAGAAAAGTACAGAGAAAAAAATAAAATTAGGAAACAATTTAGGGAACTGATAGGATGACATGGATTTAGATGGCACATGTTCTTACACAGAGATACCATCAGCATTTAGCCTAAACACATCATCACCTCCCTGTGCCTCCCCAGTGTTCTGTGAGGAAGTAGCTCAAGCGACTTGCTCAGAAGCAGGAGCAACGCGGCCCAGGGCAGCCGCTGCTACAGTCCAATATGCAGCAAAGAAAGTCCAAAACCTCCAATTCTAACATCAGTTTTCCACCAATTCACTGCAGAGACTAATTCACGTCACCACGGCTGGGCCAGGCTGTGCTGGCGCTTGCTCTGCAGTGCGAGACTGGAGGCAATGGGAGACCCCAGCCTGCTGCCAGGGCGCACGGGGTGGCTCTGCTGCCCCAAAAGTGGCAGCAGCACACATGGTGCAGGCCAACATTTGGGCTGTGCATCTGTCCAGCGGGACTGAAAGCCTTTGCTTTTCATACCCCACAGGAGTGTTGCAAGGATTAGCTCATGTTTATTCAGCACCATTTTTCAAAGCGCTGCACGAGAGCCAAACCCTTTGATTTTTTTTTTTTAATCTGTTCCTTGCTTTGTCACTCCCTCCCCTCCCGAAGGGATGCACTGCTCCCCTCCTGAGAAACAAACAAGCACGAGGTCAGCGGGAGTGGGAGGTGGGAAGCACATTCCACACCGCTCCTCCTCTCTCAAACCACAAATGCCACCAACCCCTGCTGTCTGTCCAGCCCGGCCGGCATCCTGCGCCAGTGCCCAGCATCCAAGCCTCCCCACGCAGCCCGGGCAGGGGCCGGACAGGATACGCAGCAGGATGTTTAACCTCATCTCATTTCCTTTTTGGTTTCAAGAAGCAAAACAGGGGGGGGTCAAACAGCCTCCCCTGGAGCCGTGCAGCCTGCCCACGCGCCCACGGCAAGGATGGGGGGCTCCGCACAAGCCCCGCTTTGCGGCTCCCCTTCGCAGACAAGATGCCGAGCGGATGCTGCGGCCGAGGTCTCCCTGGAGGGTGCGTGTGCCGATGCATCCCAGCCCTCGGGGAACATGCCAAAGCCTTGGCACTCAGCCTTGGCACGAGGGGATGGTTCACATCTGAGCGTATGTAAGTACCAGACCTTAGACCTCATGTTTTGTGCAAGTGCAGGCAAATCCCATGAGTGGCATTTTCTTCTGCGCACAGACTTGTTGAGCCAGATCAAAAGAGCAATCCTGGGAAGAGAGCTCAGGCATGGGCAGCAGCAGGGTGAGGATGTGGACAAACCCCTACAGGTTGCTCTGTGGGACCAATCTGATCAGCGTGCTGCTCACAAAACCCAATAGCATCAGAAAGGGTTAAGGAAAAAGGTATTAAAAGCATAAACAGCCCTATTCGAAGAGTACCTTCCCTTGGCTACAGTGCCCGAAACCCAAGCATCCATGCAGACAGCAAGAACACCCGCTCCTCCATCAGAAAACAGCAAAATCAAAGTGTTAGCATGAATATAAAATCTCCAGATGTTGCAAAAGCAAATTAAGATGAGTCACACATTAAAAAAAAAAAAAAACAACTGTTTTCAACACATGTCTTTGCTTTGATAAGTTTACAATGCATTTTTAAATGAGGAAAATAAAAACTTCAGACACAGTAGAAACAGAAATGGAAGAACAGACCATACCCCAAAATCATCTGGATTTTTGTGTAACGATTTTACTGAAATAGGAGACAAAACCGCCATTCCCTAATTTAAAGGAAAGTTTTTTTGATGAGCTTGACATGAGCAAACCTTTGTGACTCTGGGAAAGGCTCCGAATTCAGGAGAAGTGGTTACTTAACTTTCTAGCATGACAAATTTAGTGTCACATCCCACAGATGGTGACATTACATAGAGCATCTTTCAGGGTAAGGACCATAGGAAAATTCTGCCACCTTCACTGCGATAACATATGAGCCAAATTATAGTCCCAGTTCATTCCCAGGATTTCTTTCAGGAACTCTATGCAGCACATGGACAGTAGAGTTTAAGCCAATGCAGTTCTAGTCCCTGACTTATAAAAGTGACATTAAGGCAACAGCAGAGAAGGAAGTACAGGGAAAGCAACATAGCTACGATTTTCCAAAAGGTTTTAAAATGCAGTAGCTGACGATTTGCCTCTTTGATCTGCACCGCAGGCACAGGCACTGGCGCTGCCTAGGACAGATGTTTGCTTCTCCAACTAGAAAGGGATTTCAGCAGAATCACCTTCCCCGTGTTCCACTGTGCAGGTCTTCACCTATTAAGTTGCCTATAAGCAACTAAAAGGTTATGAATGTGCTCAAATAAAGCAGAAATCCAGAGGGAAATGTTACCGAAATGTTTTAAACATTCAGCTTGGCATGAAATAAAATTCCCACAGTTTCTGTCCTTACTAGTCATGAACAGGAAGCCTTACTACAGGTACCTGGCTTGACAGAGCACAAGTCTTGAACTGAAAGAAGAATACCGTTAACTATCCTGGCATGGGTTGGGGGTTTTGTTGTTGGTGGTTTTCTCTTCCTTTTGTTCCTTTTGAAGTTCAAAGAATAACACCATCTTCCTCAGGGAAAGTAACAGCTACAAGGCAGAAGTTACTGGGATAAGAGGAAGATACAGAAGATGCCAGTGGCTGCTACATACTGACTGCGCGGTGTCATGCAAACAATTTCATATCACCCAACAGGATAAAGATCATCAGATCTCAGTAGCAGAGGTTACATGTCCCCCGGCATCGTGCGCACTCCCAGCTCCGGGAACAGGGCATCCGTTCAGTTTGTCTGAAAGCAAAACACCTCTGGCAGAGGGCATCAGGGCGTTACTGGGTGGGTCTGGGGGGCTTTTCTCTGCAAACTCTCCACCGAAGGCAGATAATTTTCAGAATTACACTATGTTACATTAAAAAACAACTAAAAACATTCCTCCCCCAAAACAAAAACAAACCAGGAAAAGCACAGGTAAGCCAAGACAGGGCACAGTCGGACACGTCATCCAGGATGCTCTGTGTTGGGAACAGACCACCGCCAGCAGACATCAGTGAGAATGGAAGCTGGGGGGGAGCACCGGGGATGTTTGGGGGAGGCCGGAAGAGAGCACAACCTTTTGGAGGGAGGCGGTTGGGAAGGACGGGGAAGGGGACCGCCCTGCGCCGGGGTTTGCGGGGGTGGGATGCCTACCTGGATGTACGCGCGCTGCAGGTAGCTGTAGGGGACCCTGCGCTGGAAGTCGGCGCGCACCTCCTCGGCGGCGCGGTGGCGGGAGGCGGCTCCCAAGCGCGGTTCCTCGCAGCTCCGCAGGCAGCCGGCTCTCCGCAGCACCGAACCGAAGAAAAGCAAGTCACCGCCGGCTCCGGCACCCGGCGCCTCTAACCGTACCT
>VZSZ01001260.1:928744-972571 GCA_013398815.1 Ibidorhyncha struthersii
GGGCAGCACAGATCTCAGCCTTATTGTAATCACTAAAAATAGACCCTAGTGTGCATTCGCTCCCTCTCTCCTAGACTGCATTAACTTTGGGATGTGTCCAAAAAAAGATTTAGGAGGGTAGCCAAGAGATCTCTGAATACAGTAGCAAGGACTCTGTTTTCCTTAATTTTCTAGTTTCTGTAATACAGCTTCTAGTGAAAAATAAGTAAGCCACAGACAGTGGTGCTTTTGTATCTGCTCCTTGCATCGAAGATCTCAGCTGTTAGAAATTAGAGTGCGGTTACTTCTTTGACCCCTGTAATTTCTGCAGAGAACAGTGATCTGGTCTCACAAGCATCTCCCTGGCCAAGCCTTCAGGACTAGGAGTGAAATTCGCTCAGTATGCCAGGCCAAGGGTGCTTTTTGAAGCGTTTGCCTAGAGAAGGAGAGCTAAAAGCTTCAGCAACCTTTCGCTGCATTAATCCATCATACTCTGACAAGCGGATGGCTCAAACGGGCTGGATCCTTTATGGAAGGAGGAGGGAGGTTTCTCATGAGAAGTGGGAGATACGTTAATTCTTTAATCTTTATGCCAGGGTGTGTTTCTGTTTAAGAAGATTCTGGCCTTATTTGTCAGGAAAGATTGCTGTGAACCTGGCTTTGCAACTGGACAGACTGTGTATTTATTTTTTCAAACAGCCTCTGTTGTTATAAGCCAGGAGGGTCACCCTGAGCAGCAGCTGCTGAAGAGGCTGGCGGGCGCCCCGAAGCAAAGGTCAGCAGAGCATCTCCAAGCAGGGTGTAGGGCATTTCCAGGGGATTAGCAGCTGGTTGGGTGGAGATGCAGTCCTAAAAAGCATCTCAGAAGGTCCTTGGCCGCAGCCGTACACTGATCTGGGGGTGCCTCCTGCCAATAGGACTAGTGCTGTTAAGAATGACTACAAGCTTTTCAAACAATGCACACTTCGAAGATGCTGGGTTGGATGGTGTTTGAAAGGGGCTGCATGAACAGCCCTGGAGAGCACATTTCCCCAGTGGCTCACAGCTGTAATCAAGGGCAGCGTTGCTGTGATTTTCTACTGTGCTTTTTGCCATCCTGTGATTCAGGACCTCAGTTCAGCTGGCATCTGCAAAGACAAAATTAAGCCTATATTCATCACAGGGCTTTTACTTCCCTGCTAGCATCAGTCTCTGTGGGACGCAAGCGCTCACTGTGACATGGGTAGGCTCCAAAATCCTCCTTTGCCACTACAGAAGCAGCAGGCAAGGCGACAAGAGGCCACTCTGAGGGCTCAGGGATGCTCTCAGCCCTTGGATAGAGGTGGCAGAAGAGCCATTCAGAAGGCAGAAAGACAGCACAGCCTCCAAAGTTTTCTGCAGCAGAATGGGTAGAGGCAAATCATGACATCATCTCAGATGGAGTTCTTCAGCATTTCACACTACTGGGCAAGGCTCTAAAAGTGACAGAGCCTGAAAAAAAAAAAAGGAAATCGGGGACAATTGAGTATGTGATCAAACCTACGCCCCTTTGGAAGTCTTAACGAGCAGCCAGTCTGCTGTTTTGCAGACAGCAACGTACCTTGGGACAAGTGATGCTGATACGTTACAGGATTTTCAAGCGCATCTTGGGCTAATTCTCCAAACTTCTGGGAAAAGGAGAGCGAACAGGGGATTTTGTACCTAGTTAATTTTATGGAGTGCATTGAGTAAGGGTGGATTTATTTTCTGAGCTAGACATCATTTCAACCATTGCTTTGTGTTTCTTCACGGGGGAGGCAGGGTACCGTTTTATTGCCTTGTGTAAATTGCTTGTTGTTTTATTGAAGCATAAAAACACTTGGCAAGGCTACAGAGTCCCATTATCTTTCAATTGGGTGGGCAATAATTCCTTAAACAAACACAAAACCTTATTAAACTCTCAAATACCTAGAAATCAAAACAATTTAAGAACAGGGACGTCCAATATGCTGCAGCTAACGAAGAAATGAATGTGCTTTTTAACTATTGGACACAATTAAATCTGGAAAACCACCTTGAAAGCTGAAATAAAAGCAAGTCTGATGTTGGTACTGCCTGCAGTGTTTCCTTGTTTTTCTTTCTTCTTCCGTCTCTGCCTATAAGCATGTTACGGTGCTGGTTATTAGCGCTGACCAAATCCCAAGGAACTGCTGATCTCTGCTTCCAGACAAGTTTGCAGATATTAATCCAGTAGGGAGACATGGCAAAGGAGAGGCTGGCAGAGCTTCTTGTGTTTGCTCAGCCCTTGGAGAGGGACGTGTGCCAGTGCTGGACTCTGCACTGGCGCTGTTGCTGGTGCCTCTTTGTACACGCATGGGATGGAGACCAAGTCAACAGCTAACCCCCTTCCGCAGCATTCGTGCTTCATGAAAGCTGACCTCATCTCAGACAAACCTCAGCACATTCATCACCAGGAATTTGTGAGTCATCCCTGGGAAACTTTTCTTCCTCTGCACTAACCATCTAAGCAGAACAGCTCATACTGCATTGGCCAGAGCTTGGCTGCCGGGTAGGGCTTCAGGGGATTTTCTCTGACCATGAGAGCAGCTTGCAGATCAGGATCCTGCATATCAGTGGCACACGGAGAGGCTGTGCCCACAGCTTTTTCTTCAATCCCTCTCTCCCCAGAAACTTGCCTCCTGGTAGAGATGCAAGGGTCAGTCCCTACGCTAGGGATGGCTCATGGACAACACAGCAACTAGAGACAGAGCCTGAGGAGAGCAAAATCCCACTGCGATGACAGTGCTGAGGGTTGCCATTGACATCAGGGTCAGTGCCAGCTAGCAGCGAGCAAGGGCAGCTCCCCAGGCCTGTGGTCTCAGTGAGCCACTGTCAACTCCCCAGCTGCTTAAAAACTGCCACCACCTTTGGCTTAGCATGGCACATCTCTAGCCGAAGGTTACACGGGAGAAAAGACGATGGGTTTGAGCTCCTCAGAAATGAGGATCCAGTAAGAACTACCAGGACCCCAGCGCCCCAGCTGAAATGAAAGGCTGCACTGATTTTTCAAGTTCATGATGGTCAGGTTGACAGGAACACCAAAGGTCTGTGACCCTCTTCCTCCCTCCTAAATTGTGGCCGGCCTCTGCAGGGCATTAACAATGGTTTGCAGAGGCCTCCTGCCCGAAGATGGAGGTGGAGGCTGAAGAAGGACCTATGTAAAAACATACTCAGCCCTGGGACAAACTGAGCATCGGATTGACAGGAAGAGATGAACAAGCAAGTAGAGAACCCAAGGCAAAATAACACCGCCCATGTTATGGTGGGGGACATGTCAAATCACACAGCCCATCTGCCAGTGCTAGATTTTCCCTAATTGGTGCCGTATCCATTACACACAAACTTTGTGCTTCCACGAGGGGAAACGCTGCCTGCTAAAGGAGCCCAAGGGAGGTGTTTGGTTTTCCAGGGGAACTTGAGCTAGCACGTTTATTTTAAGGGAAATCCTTCAATATTTGAACCCATCCCCATGGGCACCTGGAGAGAGTGCCTGCTCAGTCAGATGTCTTCCCCAGATTTAGCATTTAGGAAAAAGGAGGCTAATTCCTGCTCTCAGATGAGAGGATGGTGTGGAAGGAGTTTGGGCAGCTGGAGGAAATGGCAGTAAAGGCATTAGGAGTTCTCATAAGTCATCTGTGAGTGTTTGGATGCTTTGTTTTATGATTATGCCAACACGCTCACTTCCTGAGCCAAACATCACTGATTTTGTTGGAGTTTCCCCAGTGAGGCTTGGCCAAGACAAAATGGGACCTTTTTTCTTTAGCTGTGTGTCCACTTTTTCATCACAAAACTTCAGAGCAACTCATTCTTTCCCCTGCCGCACCCCCAGCTTTGCACGCACACAAACATTTCTGTGTGAATAGAGTGAGCTTCTGTGCTCAAGAAAGCATTACTTCAAGTAAAAGCTAAGTCAAGGCTAAAAGCTATGTCAAGGATGTGTTCCTTCTGCCCTGAACACGGAGCAGGGTCAATGCAGAAGTGGGCAGGGTTAGTCCCAAATACAAGGGAAATCAGCTAGCAGTGCCAGGAGCGCTTCTTCTCTCTACAGAGGTTTGGTCACGGAGATTTCTGCGGCACTTAGCACAGCAAAAATAGAGGCTGAGCCATTTCAGTGACACTCAGCAATCTGACACTGATACAATAAACCCTTGCATTTGGGAACTCGGATGCTGCCTCTCCTCCTGTCAAAGGGGAAGTGCCTGGGCAGGCACCCAGGAATACAGACTGCCACCTTCTACCCCCATGCCTCCAACCACCCTGTGTGTCTTATAGGAGTCTTTTTTTTTTTTCCCTCCCATTTGTTTCTCCTCTTTTATCCAAACAGCTAGGAGAGAAAAGATCAGGATGTCCCTCCCCTAAACATATTTTGAGCCAGATTTTTATCACTTATCAGTGCTACCTTTTTATTTCAAAGAGGTTTCTGCTGATTTCCAGCACAGTCTGTAAAGTCAGTGAGGCACAGAGCTGAGATCCTGTCCCCAGGGCAGCCACTTCTCCATGAAGGGCTGAGAGTCGGTAAGAGATAACCAGCGCTGCCCAGTGCCGAATGTTCTCTCACAGTGACAGGTGCATGTGAGAAAATTCAGACAGAAATCTCTAGCCACATGTAATATTTCAGGGACTGTCAGGTTAAATATAGTGATCCTGCTACCACAGGACAAGAACCAGGCAGCTATACTGGTTTACACCAGTTATGGAGCTGGTCCAAGCGTTAGATGTATAGGTTAATCATGCACCACTTCATGAGACCAGGAAGCAATATAATCTATTCTATACACAGGAATTCTTAGAATATACATGTGTTACAGCAGCACTCAGGACTTGTGCAAAGTGCAGATACACAAATGCAGAATAAAAAAAAAAAACAACCCACAGTCCCCTCTCTCGGGATCTCACAACATAAAAACCAGAAAGCAGCTAGACACAGAGGAAAGTAGATTAAAAAAGAAACTTATGATGCCTAAAAAAACCCCACCAGGCATTCACCTGATTTACTCACCACGTTGGTTGGCACCCATTTCCTCGTGTCTGCAGTCAGGACCGCCAGCTGGGGAGAGCAGGTATTTTGGTTGAGAGCATTGTGTAAGGACTGGCCTCAGAGAGTTATTTAAGTACACAGTCTAGGGACATTGAAAGGTAGAGAGCAAAATCTTTTTAGGAATAATTTTAGGACAAGACCTAACCTATTAGTATAGCCATCAGATGTCAAGTCTTAAACAAGTTATTTTCTTATAGGGTTTTACCACAAAAGGAAACTAAGTTCTTCCAGACTAAAGACAAATAAAGCCCCTGCAATGGGGCTGACTTAGATTAGTGGCTGCTACCTGAAGGCTGCTGCTCTCAGTGCCACACCTGCTGTGATTAGGCAGCCTGGCATTAACTGGGAAGAGGAAGATCAGAGTTATACGGAAGAGTCTGCTATGTGCATCCTAGTCAGCAGATGGGAAGAACAGACTCAGTGCCAGGTCTCTGCATGAGCCTCTTACCTCTCTGGAGCTGCATTCCCGAGACTCTGATAATGTTTGAGCAGCACTTTGAAGGCTGCAGGTGCTACATATGTGCTAACTGCTGCTTCTAATTGGAAACCAATCGGTGTGATATTGCCTGCACTTGTGCCAAAAAAGCATAGGGGTTTGCATGACTTCTACACTAACCTATAAATCAGCCCAGGCTCTTTGGGAGCTTAATGTTACTCAAAAGGGGCTGCCTTTGGAGAACATGCATGAAAAGTTGGCAACCCAGAGTCATGGGTTCATGATGACAAACCAATCAAGGGAAACCTTCCCCCTTCCCATCACCCCACCCAGTCCTGAGTAATGGAGAAGGCATCTGGGGGCGGGGGGAGACAAATGAACCCCACAGTGAGTTACAATTTAGGTATTGTTGACATTCATCTAGTATGCTAGAAAGCTGAAAAGACACCAAAGTTGAGCCTGGCTGGGCTTCTGAAAGAGGCATAGGATCTCAGAGATCCACAGGATTAATGCAAGCCCAATGGAGGTCAAAGAGCTGCGGATACTGAAGGCAAACCACAAATAAATGGCTTTATTATGTCATGCAAGGAAGTTCTCTGTTCCTAAATTGGCTAAGCAAAACGAAGGATAATTTTTCTCCATCTCACAGTAATCCAAAAGCCTGGGAGTAATTTATTATGAAAATAAGCTTAACATTGTGCAAAGGTAGCTTCTTTGTGGGAGAGACCTAGTCAGGGTTGTCATGAGGAGAGGAGAAATAGAATGGAGACCCCACTTTGCAGACACGGACCCAGAGTGGATTTTTAGGGTGAATATAGTAATGGGAGAATAATGGGGTTTATATATCTCCAGTAGGCAAACAAATATTTCCAGGAGGCATAAGTAAAAAGCTTTCACTGTGTATATTCATTGAATAAGAAAAAGGAAAATATTATGAGAATGTGACAGTTGTACTGCCTAACACTGTAAAATTAGGGGGTATCGGAGCTAAGGCTGCTTTATTTTGCTTCCTGCTGTACCCATGAGATGAATGCACTGCAGGAGGCCTCCGGGGCATGTTGTTCATTATTTACTCTTTCTGCCTCCCTCCCCCTCAGCATTGTGGCTTGCTCAGACCACAGAGTGGACATTCACGTTGTATGAAATAATTTCATGTTTTATATTTCCCTCATTATTCAGCATGCAGCTTCAGGTCTTCTTCGGTGCAAGCATTTAAATATTGCTCTGAGGACATAACTTCACTTTAAGGTTTTCTCTGAGTGTTTTATGCTGTCCCTAGAGGCTGCTCTGCCATTCATTAGTTTCTTTGTGCAAGAAAGAAATACCACTAGCTCCCTGTTAGCTGCATAAAATTAATCCACACAAAATGAAGATGAAATATAGCAACAAATTTTGGTGTGGCATCAATATGCTGATTTTTCAGGATATGGCATATTTAATATATTGAGGACACAATTTCTATTAACATCAGCCACATCAGTGAGCATCCACAAGCACCATCATCCTCACTGAGTTCTACGAGAACGTTTTCACCTGTAACTCTGCCAATTTGGGGAAAGCAGCAAATCTCTCACTCAAGGTGGGCACCTCCTGCCAAACCTCCAGGCTTGGACAGCACTTTGTTTTCTCAACAAACCAGAGACAAGAATGCTCAAAGCTACATGTGTGTCCCAAACCTTAGCCACAGAGAATAGGACAATTATAGCTGAAACTTTCCAAAAACACGGAAATGCCTGAGGCAGACAGACCACATGGAAACCTTTAGCTCAGAGTGTTTGACAGAGCCATAGGGGAAGGTCTTCTGCTGGGAGGTGCTGCCCAAAAGTGCGAGTGGGCACCCAGCCTATGTGCCTATGGTGCCTACAGGGGCAACACTGCAGTGGTCACTGGGGCTGACCCCGCAGAGGGATGGGGTCCTGCGTCATGGCTAAGCTCTGGCACTCCTCCCAAACCAGATGTTCCCGCACTGCTGCCCCTTGCTGAGACAGAGCCTTGACGAGCGTGGTTAAACCTCATTAAAAGCAGCATGAGTAGGAGGTGGCAGTGGAGGTCCTGTACAGCCTCTGTATTTTCCTCCTCTGATGCTGAACAGAAGCCCGGGTGGATTATTTTCAATATCAACAACTATTTACTGATCTGGGAGGGACTCCGCAGGATTGCAACACAAACTTTGTTGTCACAGCATCCAGTCCCTGCTCCAGTGAATAATGAAAGAGCAACAGATGGGAAGAGGGAGAAAAAAATGCAGCGTAGCAGAGACTGGTGTGCAGCACGCTGAGTCGGGGCCACCGCTCATGGCAGGGGCTGTGCTAGGGTGGCCCAGTGCCCAGCTGCTGCATGATGGGAGAGACACAAAGGATCATGCTGCACCAAGGCTTTGGCAGGGATTTAGAGGGGCTGTAGGACTGGACATGCCATTTGCCCCCAAAATGTAAAACAACTTCTGGCCATTTTTACTCATTTGAAACAGCAAGTGTTTGAGTGCTGGGCAAATTCCAGGTCAGATAGCATCATTATGCCTAGCTAAATGGTTATGGTGGTTTTTAATTAAACTCATAATTCTTTTTTGATTGCTCTCTCCAGGCTTTTATGCAACATCACCAGACACTAATAGACGAGTGTAAGACGGGATGTAAAGAGCTCTGAGATCCCCGTGGCCATGCTGTAATTGTCATTGCTATGGCACCTTTTACAGCCAGGTTAACTGTCACTAAATCATTTGCATAGCAGATGTTGGCTGTGCTGACCGCAACCAGGTGCATCTGCCAGGATGGTTAATCTTCTCCAATGAAATCTGAAGGATGATGGCTCCAGAGCAAGGGTAATAAGCTGTTAGGAGTCCTCCTTGGACCATCCTTACTCTGGCTTGACTACAAGTATAGAGAAAAGACGGCAAAAATTAAACTGGTGGGCAGGTATGTGTATGAATCTCAGATCCATTGAGGGCACTTGAGTCCAGAAAGACAGAGGTTCAGCACAGTTTCCTGCACAGTATGCGTCTTCGTTACCCAGGGTCAATGCTGCGTTGGGTGAGCCCATCTCATGATCCACTCAGTCACCGGCGTTACTGCTGGGACTGCCCTCAAGCAGCCAGGTTTGTTATTATTCCCTGGGCAAGGGGAGCTGCCGTGTGGCACAAGATTGAAGCCATCAGGCTCGTTTTGCAGAGCAAACACTTGAGTCCTTCATCATGGTCTTGCACAATGGTTTCCATGGAGGTCCCCAAGGACAGGCATCTCAGGACACCATGAGCACGCAGGACTTGAGATAACCCTTCCCTATCCTGGATGGATTACAAGTAATCTAACTAATGTCCAGGCATTGTGGGGTTCACAGCACCACTTTCTAAAAGAAACCTGTTTGATGCATGGTACATTTGGGGTTGTGGAAAAATTTATGAAGTGTGCTGTGCTTGACAGCTTTTTCCAGGAGGGCTTTGAGTCGATTTTCTTCCAAGAGTCTGCATCCAGTTATAGTTTGGAATATGTGATCTCATGGTGTTTGTATTTATGTCTCTCACAAAACCATTTTTACAGCATCAGTATCTATAGGTTACTGTGAGGCACCAAGTGAAGTCATCGTAAGGTCACTCACAGGATACTGCCTCCTACGTGGAGCACATCAGTTTGGCTGCAGGATAGCTACAGCTGACGTTACTTTCTGTAGCTATGAACTGAAGAAATACAAGAAAGGGATATTAAAATGATGAAATAACACAATAAAAAGGGAAAACACGCTACAGGGAAAACACCCCCCTGGCTGGGGGCAGTTATAAGGATTTGATAAGGGAAAGGAACTTTTCCATCACCTATTGCTGCATTAGGAAAACGTGCAGTTCCCTGAGCAACAATCTCAAAGGGCTGTTTCTTTCATGACTTCTTTAAAGAGTCCCTGATGTCTCATGAATGATCATAATTTCCATACCGAGATATTCCTGTATCTCGTTCAAGATTCCTGAGCTCTTCTGGGAATATCCCCCCCATCACACAGGTAACACCCTTGTTACCTATCAGTGTAACGGGAGGCGGCTGAATCGGCCTCGCGCCATGCAAGAAGTTTGGCTCTTGCATGGAGGGCTCTTCCTCCCTCTTCTCAACCTATTTTCAGAGGGAAAAAAGCAACCTCCTTATTGGAGGAAGGGAAAGCGTGGCGTAACAGATAAAAGAAGAAAAGATGCAGCAAAGGTTTGAATCTCAGCCTTCGACTCTGAGGTTGCAGCCTTCCCTGGGTAGTTGAGGAGAAGACACAGCCTCCGTAACTCCAACATGTTAGCTGGGGGCATGGAAACATCTGTGATGTGGGAAAGAAGCACCCCATGGGCAGCGTGGAGCTCCTGGAAATCTGCATCTCAAAGGTCCTCCCAAATGGAGCTTTGCTGCATACACAGCTGCGTGAGTCCGCAGAGTGGACCTTGTTGTGCCATAGGAGTGGGATAAACACAGCCCTTTCGGGTAGTTTGGCTCATTTGTCAGACAAGCTCTTTGCTCAGAACAGAAATACCAGCTTGTCTGACCCAGATTGCACGTTCCCATAACAAACTGGGGATAAGAAACACCCTGATTTCCAAACCAGTCAGTGCTCTAAGGTGACTCACAGTGCTCTGAATGCCCAGAGCTTTTAAGAAAAAATTGTTCCTTTTTTAAATCTTTTTTCTGCATTCAGGACTTTTTTTTTTTTTTGAAAGACAACTAAGTGATAACACAACCATTTCCAGAGCTTACTGTTGCTGATTATTTTATCCAATGGAAAACCTAAGCCCTCCTTTACTCATTAAGACAGTCAAATTTATGATGCCAAATAGCTCAGAGGCATTCCAGCACCCACTGGAAGTGGTGGTAGCTTTCCCACTGACTTCAATGGGCATAAAATATTCCCAAGACTGGAAACCCCAAATTACCTGCATCTGTTCTGCACATTTCTGAAGCTTCCAACTACTAACAAGACCATCATGTTGCAAGAATAAATACAGCTATGTGAAACATTAGTGAGATTGTGTGTCTCGGTCTAAGTCCTGGTCTACTCTAGTTGATTGGAAAACTGCCATAAATAAATCAGGATTTGGCCTCAAGCGTGCTGAAAACTAAGGCCAGGTTCTTCAGCATGCTGCATGCGCAAGGAGCAGTCCTCGGCCTGGGGTGCACGGGAGGGTATTATTCAATGTTACGATTTCTATAGCTGCCCAGGGAGTTTAAATGCTTCCCACTCACCTTGTCCTCTGCCACGTGGTTACGATGGGTGCAGCGGGGAGAAGGAGGGTACAGCACCCTGTAAACTGGAGCAGTGAGGGTGGCTTCCCTTCCCTCCTTGGAATGGGGAGTAGGGCAAGAAGGAGTATATAGGTGTATTATGGAGAGAGTATAGGAGTATATAGGGAATATTTGGGGAGTTGCTGGAGGACACGGAGGGTAGATGGCAAGCAAGGGGTCTGTATTGCAGGAAGAAATTTGGCACGCAGTGAGATTAAGTGATTGTGGGGGGCATGGCAGGAAAATGAACCACCAGGCAGAAGTTACAGTTTCCGTGGTCTTTCTCTTCCCTAACTCCTGCTGCAGCTCCTTCTCTGCCCACCTTGCTGCCCTCCTCCCAGCTCTTCCTCTGGGGCTGGAGTGCAGGGGAGGACTGCTGAATATTGATGTCAGAGCAGGATGAGGGGACAAGGACGGTCACGAGGAAGGTGTGAGGGGCAGGCTGGGGGCAGGCATACCTGAGGGGACGCAGAAAACCCAGGGTCTCAAAGGCAGGAGATGGCCACAAGGGAAACCTCCCAGCTCCTAGGTGTGGGGGTGCTTGCCCAGGCTCCCTTCCTGGGGGTATTTAAGGCTCTAAAATACATGATCAAAAAATACCAGCCCATGGTAGGAAGTCCCTCCCTTTCCCTACCCACGCACAGTTCCACCCAGCACTGCCCTGTCCTGCCAGAGCAGTAACGCATCCAGGAGACATTGCTGCTGCCCCTCGCATCCCCCTGCTCTCCGGTATCTCTGCCGCTCCCACAGAAACACAGCGGTGCCTGGGCACTGAATTCATCCCCTCTTGGAGGAGTAAGATGACTCCTCGCCGTCTGGGAAGCATCTCGTTTTAAAAGGGAAATATGAAAAGGAAAATTAATTTGGTGGAAGGGTAAGGATTAAGTTTGCGTAATTCTTGCATAACAGAGCTAGATGCTGTATAAGGCAAACAAAACCCAGGGAAAAGATGAGCGATAGCACAGGCGAGGCAGAGAGGGGTTGAATTGTCCTATTTTGAAGTTATAGCTGGCAGCATCTCGAAAAGGCCAGTCAGCATTTTGGGGACAAAGCTGCCTGGCTGTACCGAGGAGGCAGAAAACACACTTTGAGACCAGAGTCACGCCTTTTATCGACAAGCGTCGGCTCGAGGGGATTAGCAGGGTACAATGCCTCCCTTCTGATTCACTCGCCGGCCTTTCATTCCCTGGGAGGTGGGCAACCAGCCGCCCCTGCATTCAAGGCGGGGAAGAAAGGGGCAAGGGTAGGAAGGTCAGAACCAGCTGGCTCATAGGCGAATTCCTCCCTCCTTCCTCCGCACGGTCACTTGGCAAGAGCTGGGTAACAAACACGGGGGACACAGCAGAACAAAGACAGGCTGCAAGCAGCCCACCCAGGGTTGTTTGGGATACGGTGGAGTTTGGGGACTCTGAGCTTCTTGTAGCCGAGGGTACGGGGCTCTGCGTGGCAGGATTTTGGGCTGAGGGCCCGGTAACCCGGGTAATCGCTTCTGCTCCCCTCGCAATGGTGCATCCTCGCTGCATCAGCGCCGTAACGAAGAGGTGCCAAGATCATACCACCATCTACTGGCCTTTCCCCGCCGCAGCAGCGCTGGCGGGTCCCTCCGCAGCCTGGCTCAGCCGCCTTTCCCCGCACACCCTCCTGGCACCTCGGCAGTGCCAAGAAAGCCACCTTACCAGCTGCGCAAAGCTGTCCCGAGGCAGTAAGCAGCTCCGCATCCCTGGGGCTTCTCAGAGACAAAGCTCTCTGGCCTTTGCTGTCTTCCCCTGCTGTGCACAACAGCCCTTTTCCCTTTGCGTGGTACCTTCCTGATTGCCGCCTTCTAGTTTTGAAGCAATCAGGGCATGCTTTGCTCCAGACCGTGCTGCTTGGCTTTGTCATGTGTGAAAGTGTAAGTGGATTGATGCTATTTATGTGCTTCTTGCCAGCTCCCTCAGTATGGAGAGCTTGCAAACCTGTAGGTGAAGACAGGCCAACAGCAGCCCAGCTGTGCCAAGAAAGGCACCAGGTTTGGTTCAGGAGCCCGAAATCCCATGCGTTGGTCTCTCCATCCGACAAATGAGCTGATGAAAGAACCGTGCTTGACTGCTAAAAAAAAAAATGAACAGGATCACAGCAGTTTATTTCACACAGACTGGTCACATCAGCCCTGACAGGGTCATGTACACAAAAGGTTGCAAAAACTCTTCTGGTAGTCTTAATGAGAGTAGCCTGCTTTAAGTTCTCAAATGAAGTGAACATTGTTTGCCTGCGTGGAAGGCAGTAATATTAACATTGCAATTCAGATGTCTACAGCACTTTGCAGGGATTAACTAGTTAATCCCCATTACAGCTCTAAGCAACTTTTGCTTAAGCATCATCATCCCCCATTTTATGTCACAGGTGGCAGGATTTCTCCAAGCCTAAACTTCAGAGCCAGCAGTCCCCAGACTCTGAGCTGGTGGTCAGTCTAACTGTCCCTGCTGCCATCTTCTTCAGATGAGTGGATACGCATGGGCTGTGTACGTAGGCACAAGAGGAGGAGTGCAAAGTACTTGCCTGGCTGACAGGAGTGACTGTACTCATGTCTTCTGGTGCAGGATCCCTTCTTATGGGGCCAACACACATCCCATAAGCAGCGATGCATTCAGGCTGAGCTTCGAACAGTGCTAGAAGCCTGATGGACTGACCATCTCTGGCTCATTGTCAGCTTTGTTTTCATGTACCAAGGAAAATTGTTGAGTTAAAACCCTTGTAGGCCAGTGCACCTGTTTACTTTGTAACCTCGTACAGCAACACCAGCCACCATGAAGTTTAACTTGACAGCGAGTCAGCCTTGGGCTGAGGAGCCTCTTCCTTCCTGGGCAGTTTTTCCACCATCTGCTCCGGTATCTTGATGTTCTCACCTGTGGAGAGTCTGCCAAGCTCTGCCCACAGGCATGTCAGAGCAGGTACACTTCACAGCACACAGCAAACTGGACATGAATTCCATATGCAAGCCCCACACTGGGTTATGTAGGATTGCTGTTAAAAAGCTTTGCATTGCTGTTATTAATAATGCAAGACCAGAAGCCCCCTCCTTAGTCATGGCCGCTCCCTGGATATTGGTTTTAGCTGCAGATGAGGATGATGAATGTCTTCCCAGTCCTCACATCCCCTCCTTGTAGAGTGCTAATCTGATCATACACTGCCTGGCTCAATGCAGTAACCCTGTGGCTGTGGTGTCAAAGGTGTGCAGAGCCACCATCACAACCACTGCAGCCACCAAAGAAGCAGCGAGAGCTGCTCTGGTCTTTGGCAAAGGGACCAGCTAAAGCCCTGCACAGAGCTGGGAGCCGGCTGCCACAGCCCCTGACTGTCCTGAGAAGCACAGGATGATGAGATGTTGTTAGAGGCTCTGGCTTAACTGTTGATGAACTTTATACTGAGGTCAAATACATTTTCCTGCGTGCACCAGGGACAGTTGCACATGGCAGGGGGTAACGTGGGCAGATGGGGACAGGAACATCTGCGTGCTCCCTCAGACCACCTTCCCAGGACTTGCTGCCCACGGCTTCGTGGTCCTGTTTCTCCAGAGACACCCAGCAGCAAGCAGAACAACTGCTGGAGCGTTTAAAAATGTGGATGTCAGCAAATGGTTCACATCACACCAGCAGCCCGCGTCCCAGCATGGACCAGAGCTAAAGATACCGCCACACACCCTTCCTCTCCTCATAGCTAGACGATGAATTCCTCCTCAGTGTCCCAGTGGAATCACGTCTCGCGGGGGAAGATCTGAAGGAGGATCAGCAAGATCTTACAGACTAGTTCAAAGAGTTTGGAGGGTGAAGCGTGAGAACACGCCAGGCAGTGGGGCCGACGGTGGGACAGCCGGGCGGAGCCCTAACGCCAGTGTCGCGACGGAGGGCGAGAACCCGACGGAAAGGGCCAGACGGCACCGGGCCGTGCGAGGCTGGAAATCCACGCTGCGGGGCTCTTGTGCAGGCACAGCCTGGGCTGAACACCTGCAGATGGAGCTGCGAGAGCGGCTCCGGCGCAGCAGCAGCCGGCGGGCAGCGCCCACCCCGCCCGCAAAGCCCGGGCGGGCGGCGGGTGATGCTGGCGGCAGGGCAGGGATGGAGGGGAGCACACTGAGCCTCACCTGGCCGCAGACTTTGGCGCGGGAAGGTCCCCAGGTCTGGGGAAGCGTTGTTGCGTTTGGAGGAATCCAGCGATGCTCTGCAACCGGTTTCTTAAACAGGGAGAGAATTCCCAGAGATGGGGAAAACAAAGCCCTGCCAAGAGCACAAGGACCCAAACCAACAGGCACTAACCCAAACGTCCAGTCATTTGCTTAGAAAACAGGCTGAAGTTTGTGTTCTGCATAGTTTAAGACAGGGAGTAGGACTACCACCACGCGGAGCTATCGAGGCAGCCTTCACCTTGCCAGGCTTTTCAATTAGCATAAATATTCAATATTCAGTGACCCTGAAAGACTGACCATGTCCCCAGGGTCTGGCTGCAGGAGATCCTGCTAGACCCTCCTCAGATTTCTGTCCTTTCCTGCAAAAACTCCTTCCTGAACGGCAGAAATTTTCCCAAGGGAAAAAACTAAATGCTACTAGTGCCACAAAATGCTCTGTGAAGTTTTCCAGTTTTGTGGAAAATTGTTACCGTGAGCCTTCTTCCCACACAGCCTTCCCTGGAACAGCAACAGCAGCTGGGTCAATGTGTGTGTGTGTGTGTGTGTCCCAAACCACAGCCATACCACTACCCAGGGAAAATGCAGGGTTCCCCATGCATCCCCCCTTCCAGCCCCACATCCTTTCCCTGCACCAGGCTGGCTGATCCAGGTGCTTTGGGGTGCCGCAGCAGCCTCTGCCAACCATTTCCCTGGTGGAGTGCAGTTCTCTAGCGGCTCAACTGGATGCACTCTCAGCTCCGCTTCAGAAGCGGGAGCGCTTGAAGCGGAAACTCATCTTGGAGAAGTTCAGGAGCAGCAGGTTCCTGCATTCTTGGCAAAGGGGAAGAAAAAAAAAAAAAAATCAGCAAGTGAGCGAAAGTGATGGTGGTGTGAGCAGAGGTAGGGGATGTTCAGCTACATGTGTGACAGTCCAGGTGTTAACATCAGGGTGCTACAGTCCCTGCAGAATGTTCTGCTGGCAGGTAAAACACTTAGCCTCTCTAAACCATTGCACCCAGAAAACAGCCCATCCCTACACACCCCTCCCTGTTCAGGCATCAGCCCCATTTCACCTGAAAAACGTCTCTTTATTGCTGCTGTTTAGTGTGAGAGCAGTTGGGAAGGGTGGGGGTGTACAAAGAAGTGGTCAGCTGGTCAAAGAGAAATGCTCAGCAATACAGAACATATCCACAGCCCAGCTCATTTCTCTGCCGAGCTCCCTGCAGCCCCCTGAGCCCCTCTCCTTGCCGGCAGCGGCTGGATCCCACTCCCCATGAGATGCGAGCCCTACCCACAAGGTCATTTCCCAGGCTCAGCTGCTCTGGTGTGACCCCACTCCCTGGGAGGGGGGCTGCAGGATCCAACTATCCGGGAGGCCAAACAAGGAAAGCCTTTCTTGGCAAGGGAGAAAAAGGACCTGGGAGGCCCCCTCAGCTCAGGTGACCCACCCGACCCCCATTGCAAACAGCTATAAATCCTCCCACTTCCCCACCACAGCATTCCCAGGTGCTCCCCCTCTTGCTGGAGCTGGGCCTGGCTCTGCAAAGCATGTCAGTGCTGGCTGGCGTTGGAAGGTAAATACGCAGCTGGCTGACTTATTTATCAGAGGGTTTTTCTGGCTGAGAAGGGAGCTGACTTTAACCAATGCATAGCAGAGCTGGGCACAAGCTGGCTGCTTGGCTCTGCCAGGCTCCCCGCAGGACTGGTTCACCCGGACCCCGTTATCCAGCTTCATCAAGGCTCAGTGTGGTCCCTGCCAGGAGCCCTGGGGGGATGAGCCTGGCACTGGGTGCTTTTGTCCCTCATCCAGCTGCCATCATCCTGGACTCATTTGGTCTCTCTGCGCATGCTGAGTTAGCAGCAAGCGGTGCGTTTCCACCGGGCACAGGAGGATGAGGCATCAGGGCTGGCTCTTGCATGCCCCATGGATGGGCTACCTGCTCAGCAAGTCTTTAGAGAAGGGTTAACTTGATAGAGATTAGCTGAGTCTCCATATCTGTTCTCAGAACCTCTCCCACCTCTGTTCATTTGTGGCAGAAACCAGGGAAATGATCTGCCACATTTCCCTTCCTCGGCTAGTTCTTTCCCCAGCTCCATCCCATCACCCCAGTGATGCTGCTCCCAGCATCCCCACACTTTACTGTCACCTTCTGACCCTACACCTTCACCAGCCTCTCCTCCCCAGCCAAGCCTCCAAGTGTTCCCCCCCATCCCCAAATCCCCCCTTCAGCACAGCCCATCCTGCCTCCTCCCTTCCAGGATCACCCCCTTCTCCCTCCTCCTCATCCCAAATCCTTTCTCGCTGGCTTGGTTCTCCCTCAAGATGAGCCTGCCAGGGAGGCGCGAGTACCCGCTCCCCACACAGGGGAAAGCCCTCTGGCAGGGCTGTTACCTTGGCTCGCTGCCACACAGCATCACAGTTTTGGTTAGCCTGGGGCAGGGTGAGCCCACGGGTGCCTCTGCCAGAGGCCAGGGAGCTCTTGGAGCTCCCAAGCACTCTGCCTGCAATTTATCTCAGTTCATAGGTGCCCAATACCCTGGAAACCTGGTGTTTTATATAAGTGATTGCTAATCATCACCACGGGGCTTACCCATAGTAGTGGCACAAATAGGCTGCAGCCTCAGGAATCACACCTGGTGCAGGTCCCAGCTCCTCCTCTGGCAGATGAAGAAATGAAACGCACAGCTGAGATCGTGTGGATAAGGGTGACACAAACTCGTTCCCCCTTCCAAGGTGCCAAGGGATCACCCGTGCAGGAGGCAGGGTGCTGGTTTGGGGGTGCTGCCCCGCGTCGCGGCTGCAGCCCCGTCCCAGCACTCACAGCGCAGCCGCCAGCAGGGTCTGGGTTTCAGGGGCCATCAGCAGAGGACACGCGTGGCTGTGTGAGGGGCAGGTGACACAGGGTACAGGTGACACGGGGTGCAGGTGACACGCTGCGCAGGCAGGGGAGTGGTGGCAGAGTCTGGCCGGGCAGATTCCAGGCAGAAGGGCTGCGACCCATTCGGCGCTGGGGCGGAGTGTCAGGCAGGTGGCGTGAATCATGCCTTCCTCCCGGTTTCTCCCCATCGATTATGACAGGAGCCGAGATGGCTGCTGCAGATACTGACACCTGTGCTGACAGCCGAGTCCCTGTCCCCCCTGCCCGCCGGCTGCTGTGGGCTCCGCTCTGCCGCAGCAGCCACCCACAGGGTGACCCATCACTCTACACTGACACACCATAGAGGCGAGGGCCACTGAGGATTTGCATCCCTTGGGGTAAAGACCCAAGATCTGTAAGATGTTTTTAAGAGGTTTCTGGCACTTTGGTTAAGCAACATCGCTACCTGCATGGTGTAGTTTGCAGTGCAAACAGTGCAGAGGGACCGCTTCTTCCAGAGCTACTGCTCGGGGGAGCCAGAACCTGCTAAAACTCACCAAACTTCCACTAGCACCGTTTTTTTTCTTTTCAGCTCAGTCCTTAAGGCTTGACTGCCCGTGCCTAGCTGCGTCCCACCCAACTCTCAGATTCAACAATATTATCCTTGGGAGTGTTAAACTCAAATACATAAGAAAGTCACATGTGGTTAACTTAAATAACAAGCTAAGGGCTTCCAAGAGATACTTCCTCACTAGCCCAACCCAGCTACCCAAGGATGTGCATGGCTCTGAGTGATCACACCAGGTAGCATCAGGGTATTTTCCATCATCTCCAAACCCTTCTATAAACCAGTGTCCTCTGGGGCAGCAATGGTTCATCACGGTCCTGTGTTTTAAATGGATGGAATCAGTCTCGGCCCCTGCACAGGGGAATATTGCAGCCAGGGACATATCCATCTCCTCTTTACCCACATGCAACAGCTGCATTCAAACAGGAGTACCCCAGTGCTCAGATACCCAAACCCCCTTCTGATTTTTTTTTCCTGCTTCAAAAGCCATCGATTTCCACTGGCAGAATACCCCCCCGGTTTTAGGCAAGACCTGAGCTAAGATTATTGTTTAGAGGGTGCCAGCTCTCCCAGTCGCTCCACACTTCAGTCAGGAATGCCCCTCATTTTTTTATTATTTCAGGAATGTTGTAAGTAAATTCACAGCTGAGCAACAGTGGGAATGGAAACCCTCAGAGCCATGGGCCGTCGACATCACAGGTACGGTAATTCCAAACTGATCCTCCTTTGTGCTGATAACAGGGCTGGCTATTGTTTTCCTGAAGTCCACATGTCCGAAAACACCGCAGGCGTAGATAATTGCAGCAAGCATGTGCTTTTGAATCTGTTTCTAAAACACGCCTGGGATTTAAGCTTTTTTTAAAATCATGACCCTGATTCTGCTTTTTTCAAACTCAAAAGCAAAAATTCCCTTGGCTGGAAATGAAGAAGGCTCTAGCTCTTAAATACAACTTATAAAGGGGCAAATGTGCCCCTCTTTTTCTTTTTCTTGTGATATAGGAACAAAGCCTGAAAGCTTTCAGCCTTTCCCCAGCTTCTTTCTTCCCCCCTCTTTGATTTTATTTCCCTTTTCAGCTGTAGAAAGGCAGATCTTATCTGATGTGACCAGACAATTTGAAACTCTCCCTCCCTCTTTTGCTATTTTACTGTGATGACGACGTGATGCTCATTTAGTTTAAGCTTTGTCTTTGCCTATAGCGTAGGGTTTTCTTTTAGCTTTTGGTTGGTCACTTGGCTGATGTTCCCTTTCATCCTTTCACGTTGTGCCACTGTGCAGCCAAGACCGCAAATTTCATACAGCTAAAGAAAGAAAATGAGTGAGGGATGGCTTAATGTGCAGGATACTTCCAAAGGCTATTTTCTGGTGAAAACCAAGGTACTTTTTGGCCTTTTTGCTCTCTAATGGGGTTGCAGACGTTTGGGGGCCGTTCTCTTGCGCTCTGAACCTGCATTTTACTTTTTCTGGATGTGAGCTGTTGCTCTGCAGTCCCGTCATCATTGGTACACCAGCAAAGCACATGACATGTAATGGAAAACAGGGGGAAAATCCTGAATAAATCGCTCTCCAGTTAAATATTTTTAGGATAGGACACAAGAAAGGAAAAAAAAAATTATAATTGCTCTGTGTCCCTATCCCTCTTCCCCATCTCCTCTTATACCCGAAAGATTTTGGCCTGGCCAAGGTATGATGCGCTCACAGTTACGTCATCACGGAGCTGGCTCATCCGGGACAATCGTGAAGTTGTAAACATGTTGTTACTTGGGGCCGAATTCCCCTTGGTGTAACATGGCTGCGCCGCTGGTGTTTGTGCCGTGGATCCTTTGGCTCCTCGTGTCCCAGCTTAGAGGGATCATAATTACATCTCACCTTACCGAGCTTTTTGGCTTACCTGCCTTGAATTGCTTCCACAGACCGGCTCGACTTGTTCGGCTGCTGCTAGGAAGAGACCTGCTTATTATTCAGCACAAGCCCCCACCCACTGCCCTTTCATGTACATTCATGTTTGTCTCTAAAAGCCACAAAGGGACATTTTTTGAGGGGGAAGGTGACGAGCATTGGCTGCAGACCGGAGCCCCGGCTCCCTGGACTCCTAGGGCCGGTCATGGGGCAGGGGCGAGTCGTGTGCTGGGTTCCGCACACAGAGCAAGGACAAAACAGCGGCTGGCTAGGTAAGAGTGAGTCACTCCATTTCAAAATACGGAAAATTTAATGAGACGCTTCCTGAAACTTGAGTTTTGCTCCCACAAAGCACAAGAGCAAAACTAAACCAGAATAAAGCAAGAAGCTGAGGCGAGGGTGTAGATAAAGACTGGATCAGAGACGGAGCCTGGTCCCCTGCTGCTCCCCCTCCTCGTAACTCCAGAGTGGGTATCGGGCAGGTGCGGGCAGCACTGATGGAAACAACCTCCCAGGGTGAAACTTTGCTCTCTCCAATGACGCCAGCTCCTATCTAATGTGGAAAACTTGGCCTCACACTGGCCCTTTGAGCAACATGGCTCTGACACTAGCAGCGCCAATTCCCGTGCTGAACACTGGGCTGTTTTTTGACTCTAGGCTTGATCCCACCTGGTGCAAAAGGACTTTCTGTGTATAGGAGAACACACTACGGGTTAAGAGTGATGCAGGAGATTTCAGACCGCTCTGATTCTGCATGAAGAAATGGCTGTGCAGCTCCATGAGCAGCAATGAAATGGAGGAGGGTTCTTGCAAGCAGGCACTTTGCTGCCTTTGACCCTGCATTTGGTGTTGCCCTTTAGACAATGACCCCAGCCTAAGGCAGCAATTAGGCTTGCACTCAAATCCATAAATCCTAGAGTGACTCCTTTGTCCAGTGCCTGATTCACCCGAGTCTGAAGTCACACCATGATTTGAGAGGTGCTCCTCAGTAAAGTCGAATAGGAGAGCTGGGCTGAGTTAGTCACCGAGACTGCTGATCAACTGGTCTCAGCTGGTGGGAATGGGCCGGGCTCCCAGGCCATAGTTCCTCACTCAAGGGTGTTCACATACCCAGCAGGATCCCAGACTTTCACCAAGCTGCACCAAGGTGCCCAAGAGCTGAGGTCCTGCAAAGGAGCAGCTCGAGCTGGATGCCCCAAAGGAGAACTCACGGGCATTTCCCCAGTCTCTGCCCCAGGCGTGCTCAAAGCTGAAAATAAGGGCAGCCTGAGCAAAAAGCAGCGTGTGCAGGTGCTGGTGGTTGGAGTGTCCACGTGAGAGGTGGAAGATTTAATTCCTGTTCCTGCTCTGGTCAGTTTGGAGGCTGCAGACGTCCTCCCAAGGGAGTGCCCTAAGCTTGGGCTGGTGGCAGTTCTGGGTGTCTCCCTGTCCTCCGCTCCGGTCAAGGTGTGCCTGGGTGTGAAAACACCCGTCAGGAAAGACAGGACTGGGACAAGACTCCCGTGCTCCCGGTGAGTCAGTCTCACTCCGGACAACTGAGTCACTCAGTATTTGTACTCAGTGGCCCAGCTCCAGCAGGTGCAATCCCTCCATCCCCTCTCCCTGCACGGTGCCGCTGGGCCAACACTGTTGCAGGAAAATGGCTCCGTAGCTTCTCTTTGGGTGGCTGGGTACAGGCGCACCAGGGGAGCGAGGACCATGAAGGTTTCATCAGGCTTCAGAGACGCTGGCACTGGAGCAAGCCTGAGCATGACTGAGCGAGGCAGTTGGGACAGCAAATTCCAGGGGAGGAGAAACTGCACCAGAACAAAGGAAGTTTGTCTGAGGACGCAAACACAAAGAAAAGTCCTCCTTGTTGCAGCTCTGAGAGAGAGATGAAACTGTTTCTAAAGTTAGGCAAAGCTCCCTGCCTCCCAGCCATCCCTCATTTGTCACCCAAATTATGTTGAGTCCTGGGGCAGCACCTACCTTTATTAAACTGAGTCATTTGCATCCGAAAAGAGTCGTTAAAAAAGAAGTTTCAGGCAATGCTACTAATCTCGTTCACCTGACCTCCTTTAAGATTACGGTCTGACTTTGGATTTTATTTACGCTCTTATTTATGCATTTGATTCCAGTGGAGTTATTCCTGATAACCAGATTTATCGATGCAAAAAATATACTTCCCCGTGCCGTGCCAGCAAGGGGCTGTGGCAGAGGCAGACGCGGGAAGCCTTCCTCCACCCCGACTCTGCAGCCGGTGCTGCCAGCTCAGCCCAGTGCGGTCACCAGGCAGCCAGTCCTGCCTGCTCCCCACTGAAACTGCTTCTGACCTTAACGGAAAACGGGAGAGTCTTTTTGGATGACTCACCGCATTGAATATTATGTTGGGAAATGAGCAGTTTAGATCAGTGAATTAGCTTGCTTTCGTTTTCGGGAGTGACTGTTCTGTTGGATGGGGATCAGGCAGGCAAAGGGTGGTTTGTTTATCCAAAAGGAGAAAGGGCTTAGTCGAAGTTTTGATGGCTGATGAAAGTCCAGAGTCGGTAGCCGAGGATTGCCTCCGGACACGTCCAGATCTGAAAATCTGATGGCATTTTCAAGCAGTAACAGTCTGGAGAGATTGGGATCATTTCTGGATTTGAACTGACCTGAGCACCCAGATGAAGCAGGGGCTCGCCGCTAGTTTTGCCAGAAGCTCATCAACCACATTTAGGACATTTTAGCTCAGAACTTGAGAGCTTTCTATTCAATCAGCCGCGGTCAGGAGTTGCTATCACCAGAACCAAGGGAGACCCTTTCCAAATGGGGTCCAATATACCCCTTCCTGCTCTAGCGTAAGGAAAGGTAAATGTGTTACATCTTTGATCTGCTGCTTGCTTAATTCAGTCTCGCTAAAAGCTGGCTGTAGCTTGTTACTGTTTACTGAATGGTAGCTACAGACAAGATCTTTGCTAGTTTGAATACAGACCTCAACCAGATGAGAAAAGGGATATGATGACAAAGGTAGCTGTAACAGCAGGATAAAAGGAAAACCTCTTCCCTTCCTGTGTTGTTACAACAAACAAATGGACTTAACCTTTTTCCCAGTGGGAACCCCATATAAAAATAACAGAAATTGCCCCACAAATGGCAGTAATCCCAGGCTCTCGTTACTCTTACAATGCCTCTAGAAGCCTTTTTCAAGCAGATGCTGTGATCCTCTCTAACATTCTGGCATTTGCCCTTGCAAAGTTAGTCCATGGTGCGTATGTCACCTACAGGTGTGTATATGTCACCTACAGGTGTGTATATGTCACCTACATGTATGCACACTCACACAAACACACTTTTACTCCTGCAGGCCCTAGTCGGAACAGATACCCATTCTCCACTGTACCGAGTAGTTAAACTTCACCCTGCTGGAAGGCTGCCTGTGTTGGGCTGTGCTGTGTTACGCTGACACACATGCGCAGCGTTTCCAAAAGACAGAATTATCCTGAGAGCCTAACTTCACCAGTCAGCTTAAAATTTGACTGATCATCTGTAACAGAATCTCGCTAACTGGTTTTCACAGATGAGTAAGAACAGATACTGCTGCTTTTTTTAATTGCTACCATCAAGCTTAATTGGATGTTCAAGCTGAATGAGTGTAAGTGTACAGAGGCGGGTGTGGGAATGCGTCCCAGATTGCACCCACCACATTCTTCTGGTCTTCTCTGGAAGGAGATACCATCATTATAGTAACCATCCTTAGCCATCCCACAGGTTTTGGGCTGGATGGAGCCCAGAGCCTCCCTACCCCACCTGCCCTGGTCAACCGGAGAGAACGTGCGGGAAGCTGACACTGCCCCCACCCCGTTCCTCCGGGCTGTGCACACAGCGGCCTCCACAAACAGAATTAAATTCACCTGAGAAACACCCACCAGGAAAAAAAATCTCAGACATGGAAGAGATTGCACTGCCGAGGGGGCTCCAAGGAGCACGGGGAGGAAGGGAGGCGGTGCTGACTTACTGGCGTTTGGAGCAGATGCCTGTGCCATGCTCGTGGGGAGGGACACCTTCTCCCATCCCAGGCTGGCTGTTAGGGCACATCCAGCAGCAAGTGCACCAGTGAACACCGCAAATATGTGCCGCCACCTATCCTGAGGAGAAAAACACCACTACGGACACTGACCAGAAACAGCCTTTGGAGGAAATGACCTCAATTGCTCTTAAGAGGAAAAGGCACGACTCTGAGTGGAACTTTTCCGATCTTGATTAGCTGCATTGTGAGGTGTTTTGCAGATGAATTCCAGGGGAGAAGGAAGACTGTTTATTTAGCTTTTATCAGCATTTCTTCTGAACTTCTTTCAGTTCTGCAAAAAAGAAAAACTCGAATGTCCTGAAAGAATCTCCCACTGGAAGTCATGGAGGTTGTAATCACTGCTTTTAGCTCCCATTTGTCCAGGAGATGGGAATCAAAATTATCTGTGCCACAGCCTTTCTCTAACTGTCCTCATGGAAATACTCGCACAGCTCTATTTGCACATGTTCCCTCTGGCAGGAAGGCAGCAGAGCTTGCCTTGCACTTCGTGTGTCATCTGCAGCTATTCTGTAAGAAATGCTTAACGGACCAAAACAGGGATGCCACTGTGGTCAGTCCTGGGACACTCTGTGCTTTATTTGTCCTACCATTTCCATAGCTATCTCTTCTTTACAATCAGTAGGAACAGCCAAGTTGCCTCCCAAAAGGTAGTCCAGATGCTGTAATTCCGAGTGCAGGCTCAGGGACACTAAACACACCTGAGCTGTAAACACACACTGCTTCACCTGAGCTGTTACTGAGCTTCAGTCACGCACGAGCAAGTTGATTTAAGTGTATATTTTGGTTCTGTTCCACACTTAATAGATTATTTATTTTTTCAAGCTCTGAGCTGTTGGTACAGCACCTGGCACAGCTAAACTGAAGCCACTGCTCGGAGGGGCTGGGGCACGATATCATTTATAAAATGCTGAAGGAACTGGGGTTAGCAGCTCACTGATGGAGACCTCTGCCAGTTCGCACTCAGACTGTATCACTGCCCCTTTCACACAGCACAGATTTCATTATCCAGGTGAATAATAGAAGGAAAGGGAGGGCTAACTTCTGAAAGCCAGGACAGAGATAAGCAAGTTTGCCAATATTAGGAGGGGGTAAGCTGGCCTAAAGCGGGTACTTTACAAATCAGCTCGAATCCCCTCCAAAGCCCTTGTGGTTTAGGGTCCAAGCAGACAAAGCAATGCAATCCTTCAAGTGTTCTCAATGTTGACACACACTGCTGAGCTCCGTGTATGCCAAGATAAAAAGAGGCAGCCTCCGCTAGTCCATTATTCAGTGCTAGACAACTTGATTATGATGGAAACAAACTACACTTTTGCAATATTGACATTGTGATCTACGGTAACAAACAAGTTATAAAAGGCCTGTCACATTTTGAACCACTGCTACGGCTGTAATTAATGTTTTTAACTGAGGCTGAAACACCTGATCTGTCTTCTTTGGAAAAAGGTTCATGCAAAGACCGATTCTATAAAAGCAGTTTTCATCTGCTCTTAACTTGGGTAATGATGTCATCACCTTTCAAAGCTGGCCTGAGCCTGGTTCTGGGGAAAAAATAGTAAGGAAATTCCTATTAAAGCATGGTCCTGTGGTGATAAGACCTGCTCTGCGTCAGGACTAATTCATGCCTTCAGCAGAATTAGGTGTGTGCAAGGAAAGCCTGGCCATTTCTCTGCAGATAAAACACCAGACAGTCTTACTTATTTTGTGTTCCAGTTTCTGAGAAATTCTGTGGAAAGCCTGGGACCTTTGCTGGCCTCCCGTGCCCCAGGGCTCACCGGTGCCAAAAGCATGGTCCTACCCCCCTGCTCCGCTTTTCTCCACTGCCTCCGAGCTGAAGGGTCTCAGCCCTGCTCCCTGCCTTCTGCTCAGCTGACCACCCACATGAGAAACCTGGCAGAGAAATACTTCCTTAGCTCAGTGTGCTCCAGAGATGATGGCAAAAAGGAGGAGACCTCATGGCCAGTGAGGATGGAGCAAGGGATACCTCCCCCTTTTCAAGGCAGCTTCAGGACAAAGTGGTCCATCTTTCTCCTGTGCCTACACCCAGAGCCGAATAACTCATCACAGCTGGGCAGTCCCAAACCAACACACGTGGAGCTCCCCGAGTGCACGGTGGAGTTGTGGAGGAGGAGAAGGAAGGTTAGACCACCAGCACACATGACAGGAGACAGGTTCAAAGCCTCATAGATCTGTGGGCACTTCCCTTGATTTCAGGGATTTAAGGTTCAGGGCTATAGTTTGCCTGCTGCCCGTCTGCAAGCAGAGGGGACACACTGTCCTAACCCACCAGGCTGCTCTGAGGATGATGAAAACTTTAGGTGTGCAGGTCTCTGTAAAGAGCCATGTAAGTCCTGTGGAGATAAATACCCACTCCGGAGTTGGCTTGAATTTCAGACAAGTACTTTCTCTTTCTGCAGGGCTCAGACCCGCAGCCGTACCCTGAAACATGAAGCAGACAGCCTGGAGCAGTCCCAGGAGCTCAAGTGCTGCATAGGTCTAAGCGAATATTAGTGACAAATCTAGGCAAAGGGGGAGGCGTGTTTGAGTCACGACAGTGTTGTACCCCAAAGTAGGACCAGAATACAGAGCAGTAATTATTTGCTCTTGGTGCAAGTCTGTCTGTCCGGTGTCCGTGCAGGGTATATCACCCTGGCACCCCGGTCTGTGCCTTGAGATAATTTGTGTTATTTCTGCTATCATTGTTGGTACTAACAATATCCTCACCGTTGTTGTCTGTACTCCAAAAGCAGCAGTTAGGGGAAAGGTTGTAGATGGGGGATGGAGCTTTGTTTTTTTGACAGTCATGAGTAATTTGGGGCCAGTTCCAAAGCTTTAAGGGCAATACTGCTTGATCCAGTGCTAACAGTTTTGAGTCTAATTAACCTGGGCAATAGCTCTTAACAAAGACCCAGCATTACTGCAGCAGATGCCACGCTGGCACATCCTCATTGGCTCTGGAGGGTTCAGGGGGCTGCTCCCACCTCATGGAAGCTCCGACAGCTTATCCCCAGCCAAGCTACTGCCCCGTTATTTTCACAAGGATGGTCCAGCCACAGCCCAGTGCGGTGTTGTTTTTCACGTGGATGGAACATACCACAGCTCCGATGTGAGCAAACACGTTAACATCAACAGAGCCTTTTCCCCAAGCTAAACATATTACGGCATCAGCAAATTAGAGGGCACTGTAAATTAGACTCCCTCTTGTGCAGACTCTGCTTGCTGGGCCGAGGCCACATCCCTCCCCTAAGGAAGGCAGCGGCAGAAGTTTTCGTTACCCCTCGGTCTCCCCTGCCACTTGCCCAGGGCTGTGTGCTTGGGCATGGGCTCGGTCCCATTTCTGCTCCTGCTCCCAGAGCATCCATCCCATGTGCACTCCCCAAAGGATGCTTTCACCACGTTACACCGTGCCGGTGACCAGTGAACCTCCACAAGAGAGACAACCCATAGGTCTGGGTCAGTGGTAGGGCATTTTTACCGATTAAAACTAAAATGCACGTAGGAAGTGACTAGCTTCCCCTTGCTGTCCCCAGTATCTGAGCACCCGAAGTGAGGAAAGGTTCAAACAACTCCCCAGACCACTTGCTTTGAAACTCTGGAGTCAGGTAAACAAGCAGACCTGGCTCGCTGACAGATGTGTTTTGGCCCGTGTGTTTTTTTACCAGACATTTTCTAGAGAAGCGCAAAATGTTGAGAAATGCTATTGCAGGTCTGGGAAAAACAATAATTAAAATGAACCGTTGAGCTCTTTTCACTGGAAAAACAACAAATGCAGCCCACACTCTCCCATCCCCCTTACTGCAGCTGGCAGCTTTGCTCGCAGGAGTAACCCGGGGCCACCAGCACAGGCTCCAGCACCGCTCGCGGGTGGCAGAGCTCTGCCAGCTCCGGCCAAGGCTGTGCCACACACACCTCAGTGCAGCCACCCCTCCAGGAGCTGCATTTAAGAAGAAAGGCCCTAAAAAAAGCAGCAAAAGAGGAACACACACAGGTAAATGATTATTTACAGCTGCTGCGTGGGGAGTGTTACACAAGGGGAGGGTGGAGCACGTTCCACCGCCCTTCCATGGCTTGTGGGCAGAAAAGCCTATCGCCGCCATGGTGTTTCTACTCCCCCAAGACGGAGTTAATGCTGTTTACCTTGTAATAAGAATGCTATTTCTTGCTTTTTTTTTTCCCTTAGCTGAGCTTGTTTTCATGGCTCCCCTGCTGCTCTCGTGCTGGGGGAGCTGGCTCTGAAGGCAGCCAGGAGTGCCGGGCTGGGAGTACCAGCATCCCACCCCTCCCACCTGCTGAACGTTGCTGTGTGGTTCCCAAATTAAAAATCAAAGCCCTTGCCTGCAGCAGGAGGTGAATCTGAGGCGGGAGAGAGCACTAGTAGTAGCACTGAGCAGCTCTCCCGTCGCTGGGTCTTCCCTAGGAGCCAGGGAAGCTTGGCACTAGCTAGTTCATGTTGTTCTTCCCTCTCTGCCTCCTGCAGGATAGTCTTTCTCACATTCCCCGCCCTCCCCCCTGTTAAAAGCCACCTGAAAACTATAGGTCATTGGCAAAGGCTGTCTTTGTACCCTTCAGTCCTGGGGATCCTTGCTGGGAATGCAGATGGAGGTTCTTAACTGTGATGAGATGTTTTGTTCTCAGCCCTGATGTGAAAATGCAGTTCTTTTCTTATGTCAGTCACATCCTTCACCTTCCTGGACAACAGTCAGGGATGTACCTTTCGCAGGTATGGTATTTTGTGATGTGGTTCGTGAAATACAAAAATATCATGGTAAGAACAGGACTTGTGCAATGTCCTGGACAGAATGTGCCACCAGCGCACCTAACCCAGCCCGGCTGTGCCTGTCAGGAGCAACTTGGTATGGTTAGATGGACCTGGTGATGCAAGGATGTTAGAGAAGTCCCTTCTCAAGGAGGACGACCTGGGCAACTGTACAGAAGAAGGGCAGGAGGGGAGCAGAACCCACAAAAATACCTAAATATGGGAAACAACGTCAAAATTCAGCTTTCTGACCTGAAACCTGCTCCTGGGCCTGGCTGATGAACCAGACAGGAGTGGAGGGCACTTTATGTACCTCAGAGGCAAACCTGATGGATGGTTGCCCAGTGCTTGGCCCCCAGCCCAGGCAGAACCCACTGGCTGGTGGCTTCTTGCAGACCCAACAAAGTAGAAGATCCTTGCATGTGATTGACGCTCCTGCTGCTGAAGCCAACCATTTTTCTGCAGCAAAGCAGAAGCACCCACAGGTTCGCACAGCCAGGGGCTCCTGGTGTCTCCAGCAGGTCTCTGTAGGAAATGTAGACCCTAGAAACACCAAGTCCCTGACGCAGTATGCTAGGAATCCAGGCAGGGCTTTTCTGGAAAAGCTGTAGGAGTTGGGATGTTTTCCAATCGAGCACATGAGGCTCAACAAAGGAGTGTTTTTCCCTTTCTGCTCAGTGATGCAGATGCCATAGCGTGCAGGACTTCTGCGGGAACTGCAGACAGGGTCAAAAGCAATGTGCCACAGAAGAGCAAACTCCTTGTCACAGGCTGGGCTTCTAGAAGGGAAATGGTAACCAGGCAAATTAAGGAGCCAGTGGGACTGGTGGAATGAAGAGTCTAATAAATAGGGTTAATGAGGAAATCCTTGCAATGCTGTTTGTGTTGCAACTGAAGGGCCAGTTTGGAAAGTCCAGGTCAGTTGCCCAGTTGGATGCAAAGCCTCAGCTGAAACACGTGGTGGTTGTGAGTCTGTGGTTGGTGGGGTAAACTGCGTCATTCTGAAAAATGAGTGCACGTAGACCAGGTCTGTGATGATCCCATCGCTGCTCTCTGACACCAGCCGTCTCCTCTGAGAGTTGCTGGGTGCTAAGGTGGTGGGCAAACAACATTATGGGGGAAAAATCCTGATGGCATACATGGGCACGTGGGTGCTACTGGCTGGCAGGACTGTTTGGCCACCTTAGAGGTCTTACATTGCAAGATTTGACTGCAGCCCTGCCACAGCGCAAAGAGCTGACTCTGCGGGATGCCTCTTCAGGTAGACACAGTATAAGACCCTGGAAGAAGATCCTGCTACTGTTGGCATCTTTTAGATGTCCGTTGTGAAAATACTGAGACAATTTTACATCACTGTCGGTTTACTGGCTGCCCCAGAGTTATTCCATATGTCTCTCTGCTCAGGACAAAGGTCTTTAAGTCTGGGTACTCATCTAGATTTGTAAATCTGCTACATTTGAGCATCTTCAGAAAGCTGCTGGCATTTCTGGGGGTTGCTTTTAAGCAGAAGTGCTGCATTAACTTCCTTCCTTCAGTAATGCCATTATTTCTGCTTCTGCCTCATATTAAAAAGATTCTGAGCTTGTACAAATATTTCACAAACACTTCTTATCATCAGCTGTCACCAGCTCTATTGGTTATTTCTGGGATCTCCATTGTCAGAGAGTTCTCAGTGCTTTAATACACTATATATATGTGCTCAGAGCAGTACAGAAAACAAAGGCACATTTATTACAAGAAGCTCATGTATAAATCAGAAGCTGAATCTGATAAAGGCATTAGCACAGACATTTTCTTAAAATTATTGAGTTAGAGAAGCCAAGAAATCCAACAGACTGATGCTATCCCAAAAACATCTTGAGCTCTCTTACTTCTTTGAAATCGCAAAGCAATATAAATAAGCATGTAATTCCCACTGACAGTGAAGTTCCCTGCATAGTATACACAGCTCTGGCACCATGTGAGTAATAAATATGGTGCGGAAGAAGATGCCAAGAAGCAGTCAAAGTTCCCATTGTCTGTACAGACAAATGCCATCATTTCAATGCAAGATGGCTTTAGCAGCAGGCGTGTCAATCACATGCAAGGATCGAAATCCACTGGGAAACTCTCCCCCAGCTTTCAACCTGTTACTCCTTTTCTATGAAACCTACAGCAGAGATGGCCAAAGGATTGTAGAAAATATGGCCAAGAGGAATTGCGTGATTGTGCATGAAAGGCAGGAGAAAAGGGCTGGAAAGCTCCCTCCCAAGCAAGGTGAAGGAAGGGAGAGTTGTCCTAACTGGGCCAGGGTCATCTCTTGGAACATCAGCCCTCCAAGTTCCTGTCCCCAGCCCTGGATAGTAAGGGATGAGGATAGATAGAGAGAAGCTGCTGCCGCCCCTCGTCACCACTGGATGGGAGTTAGGATCATAAACCCTATGAGATTATATTTATCCCCCAAACTTCACCCTTGGCTTTCCAGCCAGCCTACTGGCAATCCTCAAGCCCTATCCAAATGAAAGTTTGACTGTGAATTTTGTCAAATTAAAAATACAGGAAACAAACTAGCCTCTGGCTGTTTCCCCTGTGACAGTCTCTCACACAGATCTATGTCTCCCACAGTGGCCTATTTTTGCCAGCAGCTGGGAAGTCCTATGGACTGTTTCATAGGTGGGATTGCTTTCCTTCCCTGTTCTTCTGCCCAGGACCTTACTTCTGCCCAGGAAACCTCAGAGTAGAACTTTAAAAAGTCCTCAGAGAGGGAGTGAGCATGAAAACATGGGAAAAAATTAATCTCAATGGAAATCCTTGACTAATTGACAAGTTGGAATAAGAATGACCATAGACCCCAAACTATGCCAGGCAACCAGTCTGCTCCAGGCACTGCGAGCTCGCTCAGCCAGCCACATGCCTGGCTGTTTTGCTCTGCCAGCTTTACAAGGCCTAATTAGCTCTATTCATTTTGTTTGTAATTACAAAAGCAAACAGCCCTTGGAAAGAGAGGGAATAGAGGAGGCAGCTCCTTGACTAAGCTTAAGAAAATGTTTTTAAAAGTTTGCCTCTCATCAGATGTACTTGAAAGTATGAAAGGGATGAACACAAGAGCTCTGGTGAGTGGAAAAAGGTTTCCAGGCCAGGCAGAAGCAAGGGGGATGGAGCCTTGTTACCCTGGAGAGGCACCAGTGCAGGTTAGAAGAGACCATCTCTAGCTGGAACCATTCTGTACCTGGCTTGCAAAAACATACACCTGACTGGTGGTGCTCATTGTCACAGCTGGGAGAAGCACAGGACCTTCCCCAAAGAGACTTTAGAGTGAGACGGATCCTCCCAGGGCCCATCTCTTCATGATCCTGTTAACCAAGAAATGTCAAAGAATTGCACACAAGAGTTTGAGACACCTATAGATCAGCAGATCTCTTCCTACTCTGGAGGTAGCCCCAAGCTGCACATACCCTACCCCCCAGCTAAAGCAAAGCACTGCTGAAACACACAGCATCTCTCCCAGGGGCGCCTTGGCTCCACACCCCATCCCTTCCCCATTCCTGCAGCTCCCACTCCCCTGCGAGGGAGCCATCTGCCTTCCCCCTGCCCCTTCCTGCTCCACCCAGGGTGCAGCCGGCCTTGCTGAGGAGCAGACCTTCTGGTTCCCAGGCTGCAATCATAGCAGATTACTGGGTGAGTTTCTGCCAGGGGCCACAACTGCCTGACTCACTGCAGAAGATCCGTCCCCACCTATGTCTGCTGTAGATACACAGCTAAACAAGCTCCATACTGGCTGGCAGGCAGGCTCCCAAAAGCCCAAGCCCTCTCCCCCCCCGTTCTCTTCCAGGCACACTGTCCAAGTTCTGCTCAAACCCAAGAAATGAAGTATTCAGTCTTATTTTCCTTAAAAAAGTCCATTTATTGAAATTGTTTAAACACTTTATACAAGTTCCCAATATAAGCATCTGCTCCCTGGCTCAAGGTTAATGCAAATGGAAAAGCACAGACTTCAGCAGCTCTTTAATGTGACCTGAGCTGCCACCTCCTAAGAGGTCTCATGAGGCAGCTGCTGTGCACAGGCAATTCCCCATGGAGAAGTGGAAGCCACATGACCCAGCTCCAAGTACAGGCCAACATCAACTCGAGCCTGAAGCAAATGCTCCGGTTGGTTTCTTTTAGTAACTTTGATTTGTGTTGCAGAGTCAGGTCAAACAGAGGTACAAGGCTTATACAAACCACCAGTGCCGTGGTTGTACATTGCTTAGCCCCAGAGGCTCTCCCTGTCTACAGAAGGAAGTCAAGAAATCTGATGCCTCTGAACACATATGCAATTATAAAACCTGGTCAGAAGCAACCAGTTTCCTTCTGCAGAAAAAGCAAGGTTGAGCTTTGGAGAACTGGTATCATCCTTCTAGGAATTACGAGACTTAACTCCAGACAGCTTCAGCCAGTGTTAGTCAAACACCAAGTGACTGACTTGGTGTTTCAGAGGAAGGGGTGGGAACCTTTGATGAGCTGCATTTTTTAATTTTTTTTTTTTAAGATACAACTTAATACGCAAGGATGGCTTTATCTTTAAAATGCTAGTTTCTTCCTCTTTGGTGAGCTTGGATTAAAAGAAAACACCATAACCTTTGGGTCAGTTTCCTTGGAATTTGCCTTCATATGATCACTGAAAGTGTTTACAAGAAGAAAAGACAGGATCAAATGACAGCGTGTGAGGTATCCTTGGGGAAACATCAGGGAGTGGCAGTGCATTCAGTTTGGTTTAACACATTTAGCTGCAGAAGGAAAACTGAGATCAGTAACTCAGCCCAAATGAGAAAGACTCAAGGAAAGAGGAGAGTGTTTGTTAAGAGGTGGCCCATAGCACACACAAGGCGATAAAGCTTCAAGCTCAGTTAGGTGCTGTAGCAGAAATATGGTAAAAAGTCACTGGCAGCATTTGGTGTCTAAGGAACAGCAGCAACAGCTCCACCAGAGACTTCCAGTGAAAACAGAAGGCAATCGGTTTTCTTTAGCTCTCCCCTGGCACCAGGGAAGCCTGCAGCAGCTTTGGGTGTCCAGCCTCTGCAGTCACAATTTTGCAGCCTTTTGCTGACACAATCGACTTGTAAGGTCTTGTCAAAAGACTGATGACAGTTAAGCCAAGCCACCTTACACTGCATCTTCTGTTGGCCAACAGCATGTGCATGGACAGTTATGGATTTCAATTTAAGTCACCGCAATTTAATTGTGTCTGACCAGTTGCCATGCCAATCTGCACAAAAAGGAGGGTACTAAAGATGACGCCAATAAGACAGTACAAGAGCATTTTAGATCTCTTCAAACATTCCTACATGTAAAGTCTTTTCCCTAAAATTATGTTTCCCCTTAAGCTATTGGTTTCATCACTTTGTATATAATATATGTTCCTTTAATTTCTACACACACCACACTGGGCTCTAACTTAATTGGGTATGGGACTGAATTGTTACCATCTATTTTTTTTTTTAAAAAAACATCTAAAAAAAGCACCAACATCCATCTAAAAAAAAAAAAGTATCGTTTTTCCCTTTTACTCCCAAATACTAAACTTAACCCAAGCTTGGAGGTTTCATCTTTCCAATGGCAATACCTATGAACCTAGGCTAGCCTTCCTCCACGGGCTGGGAGAGAAAGGAGAAGTTATGTCCAGTAGCAAAGAGGATTATAAAAATATACACATTTTTGGGAGAAGAGGAAGGCAGAACCTAGAGTCTGAACTCTGCTCAGAACAGTGGCATTGTAGTGTCCTCTCCAAAATGCTTTCGTGACCAGTGCTGGTGGCTCCTCTTCTTTGTTGCATTATACGTAATCCTTCCCTGTTGAGGGAGCATTTTTTGGATAGCCTCGGGTGGGTGGATATGAAGTTTCTCTCCGTGGACAGGAGCAGCAGAGGAAGGCCCCCCCCAGCATGGCCAGAGAAGCAGCTGCCCAACCTATGAAGAGAGCTGATCCAAATTCAAATCTGGGGGAGAAAGAAGAAAGTGAATACAACAAGTAATGCCTCTGGATGTTCACACAAAGCAGAAGGGAGCTGAAACTGGGATGAAGTGGCTTCCTGCAAGGCAGCAGTTTGGAGCAGCCTGAGACTCGGGGACCCTCAAAGCCCAGAGGTTTGTACACTGGGTTAGTCCAGTTTGTCAGCTCACCGCAGGAAGGCCGAGCTCTGGGCAAACCAGGCCTTGAGCATTTAGTGGAGGAAAAATCGCAGAATTTGCACCAGTTAGGTCTCTGGCAGTGATGATGCCTTAAAACAAAGCCAAGACTTAGAAGCCACATGGGTGATGAGATCTGGCCCTAATGCTCCTCCTGCAGTTTGAAGCCAACCCAGCTAGCTCAGGAAATTCCCTTCTTTGTTTTGAGCCATGGCTACTCAAAACTAAGCCCTGCGAGCATTTGACATGCTATACTATAGCGTTATATCAAATGGGTCAGTACCTGGTGTTGACTGGGGTGAAAGGGTCATAAAAGGCCCGAGCCACTCTGTTGCCGTACCACGACGTGGCCACCAGCGCTGCCAAACCTGCACACGAAGGGAACATGTCATGACTTCTTCAGAGAAAACAATCAAGAAAGTCACTGCAGAAATAAGTGTGAAGCAGAACCAGCACCTGGAGTGATGCTGAGCTGCTGCCGCCCTGGGAAGTTCTGTGCGGGCTGGGAGAGATTTAAGTAAGGATTTAAGGTCACCCACGGTTACAGAAGGTCACCCACGGTTACACTGCACCAAAAGCAGGACCACTGAGCCTTTCACTGACGCAGGGTGTACAGATCAAACTCAGCTCTGCTAACAGAGACTGAAGGCACACAGTCTATATGGAAAGCACAATGCTAGTGCCAAGACACCTATGTGATGCCTCAGGTAGCCAGCGGCTACTGTGCTGAAGCCCGCTAGGGAATTCCCAGCCCAAAATGCTCTTGGGGCAACGACAGCAAACCCTCCCCATCCTCTCACACCCTATGCAGGATAAATGCCATTTAGGACACTGCACATTTAACATTAAACACATCTGTATGTTACCAACCTGCAATGATGAAGATCACCCCACCGAAGACAGCCATCCGCATCTTCTTCACCTGGTCATCTTCCATGCACTTCATGCATTTCATGCCAGTCACAGCAACAAATACAGCGACAAGGCCCAGGAGTATCGCAGCCACCATCAAAGCCCGAGTGGCCTGCAGACTGCCTAGAAGATATTAGGATTTGAGTTACCACAAGGAAAGCTCGAGATACAACTAGAAATTCAGATTACTGGGCTCAGTAATTACTTGTCAAAATACTCCGCTCCCTGTTACACAGCATACAAACAAGCAAGACATTCCTTTTTGGCTTTAAGCTCCCAGAAACTGTCATGCATCAGGATCAGAGGACTCTCAGCCTCTTCTAAAATGCATGGCAAACAAGGCCATGCAGCTTTTTGCAGGAAATGACCTGGGAATTGCCCTCAGACATCTTTTGTTCCTTGATCATTTGAATCCCAATTGGAAGGACATATCTGTTTATCAAAAGAAGTATTCAGATTTAGGCTCTACCTTGACAAAGCATTTAGACACATGTTTTAATATGAATAGTGCCATACATATGAATAGTCCCACAGCAGAGAGCAAGGCCCCTTTGTTGCTCAACACTTCCAAAACCTGTCTTTTATACAAATAGCACAAAACACAGCTAAATCAGCACCGAGTTAAATCCTCACTTTGGGTCCCAGGAGGTACAAAAATACAATTGCAACAGAAAGAGGATTTTCCCAGCCAAGTGAAAAATAGGTTGTTTTTTCCTACCTAAAATATTTAGGTTATTAGACTCAAAGATATTCAAATGTTTTTTAAGGGCCTCTTGTGCTTTCAGAAAATTGAAGCATGGGGTGATGCTTCCCATAGGGAAGAGTTCTATTTGCCTGAGCTCTCAGTGTATGTCATCCAAGATCTGGGCTTATATTGACACATCTGAAGGCATAGACACACTAACCCTAGGTACGGGAGCCATTGAATTCAGATTTTCTTGATACCAAAGGAGAAAGAAAATAATTACATAAAATAAGTCATTACCGGAAAAAAAAGCCTCAGGTGACAAAACACCTGAATAGCAGTGAAATAAGAGCCTGAGCTTTATTGCCTGGCAAATCAGGCTTGTTTGAACAGCATGGATTTTTCGTGTACAGTCCTGTTAAGCTCTGGGGACAAACCGGGCTGGCTAATCAAAGGAACAGGCTCCCAGGAGCATGCTGTAACCAAGGCAAAAGGGTCCCCTGGCACAGGTGGTTACCAAGCGGTGACACATGTACAGTTTTAGCAAAGTCTCACCAGAATCTGTTCCCCAGTCTGGAGCTCACCCCTCAGAAAGCACACAGACTGCATTCTGCTGGAGCTCCGCAAAGCCCTTCCAGCTTGGATAACTGCAGCTCTAAGATTTAAGCCTACAACGGAGCACCCGCCAACTCATCCGTCAGCACTCGGCACTGGCACGGTGAACCCATCGGAGCCTGCGCTACAACAACGGGCTCTTTGGCTCGACTGAAGGACAGACAGGAGTTCAAAGCAGAGCGGCCAGGAGGGCAGCGCAGCTGCACACCCATCCTCAGCAGCTTCTTTACTACACGTCCTACGGCACTGCTCCTGCAGGAAAGTTCTTGTGCCCCCCACCAACAACGGGCTATCAGGCTCTAGTTCGGCTGTAAAACGGATCTGGACCTGCCTCTACACACATACAGCCTTATTGTTCTTTAAACAGAGTATGAAGCCAGTTAAAAACAATACAATAAAAAGGCAATATTCAGAGCAATAGGAAGTGACACACTTCCTCAAGAAGAGTCTTGGCTTTCTTGGGAAAAATGCTTCAAATCAGCTTGGCTAAATGTCATGTCTCTCTTCTTTCAGAGAGGAAGGGTGACAATTTCGCACTGCCCAGGTGCTAATCCAAACCTATCTGTTGCATTGATTGCAGAACCCCCTTTACAAAGTCATTTATCACTTTAGCATAATCACAACAGCAGTATCCAAACACGTTTAATATATTTATCTCCAACGTCAGAGATCTCACACAAAAATTTCTAGCTTATAGAAGTGATGCCAACATTCATAAAGACTTCAGCTGACAGATTACCACCCAGACGACCAATTCAGCTGCTGCACTTAAGGAGGGACAAACACAGGAAGATGCTTGAAGAAGTGAACATGAACTCAGAAGATCTAGCTATGAAACCTGCTAAAATCTCAAGATGTACAAGTATTAACTGGATGCACGCGATGGCTTTGCAGAAGCAGCTGAACAAGAAAGCAGCATTCTGAGAATTTCCCAGGGCCACATGTTTTCAGCATCAGACCTTGGAAGGACACCTCCTGGTGTCCTCATCCATGGCTTATCCATGGCTCCCCATGGCATAAGAGGGCAGAGGCATTTCAGAAACTCGCAGTAGGACAGAAGAACAGGTTGGGGCATTTGCAGAACAGACTGCCCCTTTATTCCAATTAGTTTTAACACAACATGATTGTAGATTGTATTGCCAACCATCCTTCCCACCACCCAGCCTAGCTGCTCTGTGCTCACAGCACATGCTGGGAGACAGAGCTTTTGTCTTCCTACCACTTTTGCAACGTGTGCAGTACATTGGCTGCAGTTAATCATCATACAAGCTATGAATTATTATGTACACATTAACAACCCCATTGTCAATGGAAGCTGCACATCCGCAGGCTGAGAAAGCTAGTTTAATATTAGTCCTGTTATTCACAGGGGCCTTTCCAGGTGCTTTAAAAATCCAAAGTGAGGCAAGCATGACATTGTCTTAACCTGCTAAACAGGACTGGCTACCGGCAACAAGTAGTAGTAGTCTACAGCTATTTAACTTTACAACTTCTATCATATTAGAGAGAAACAGCATTTCCCCCACACTCCTTGCTGCTGCAACTGTCTCATCAACAGGAACAGGGCTTGTAGCGCTCCCACATGATACACCACAGCTGTCGGAAAGCCCAGGCAGTCTCAGGAGCCCTTGGGGGAAAAAAAAAAAAAAAAAAGAGTCCTGTACGAAGTGAGACAAACTGACCTGGCACACAACAGCAACTGTCAGATGGCAACAGTATTTTGTCAATATAAGCCACTATTGACTCAGCAGCCAAGCCTTTTTATTGCTGGTTAGTAATGAGAGACCTGGCCTGAAAAAGCTTATACCAAGAAAGCAGAAAGTACTGAAAAACGAAGGCTTAAAACTACTGAGAATGGTTAATAACAAATGTGAATCCTGCAATCCATAAAATACTATGTCCACAAAAATTACACAGCAGCTCACACCTGTTTCACACAATGAAACCCATTTTTTTTAAAAACATGCCAACAAACCGTTCTAACTTATTGTTAGTGGGTTTGGACACAAACTACACCATGCAGTTTATCTGAAGCCTATGCAAGGCTTTTTCCTTCCCACAACTGTCATTACCTGACACAGAAGTAATTGCTGGCAACTGCTTACTTATAAAAAAAGGACTTCACCAGCGTATGTTTGAGGTTATTTTTCTGTCATCACATTTCCTTATTTATTCTGTTTATATCTACATTATGGAAAAGCTGTTGGGAAAGTGCCATGGGATTTTTGTAATGCCCGTTTGTAATGCAAAATTGCTGTAATGGCTCTGTGTGCAGATTATTTTCTGATAGGGATGCTTATTGACTGCCTTGTTTGTATTTAAACTATGGACTTTTTTCTTCCCTTCCCATGGGCCTCCATGCAACCAAGTGATGACAGAATACAGGTGAAACAGATGCTGCGCAGCTCCCTCTAATCTCTGCAAGGGCAGTTCCCCAGGAGTTACAAGCACCCCTGTAGTGTAGGAAGCATGTTACACTGTCCACCTCCAAGAAAAAAAAATCAGCAGCCTTTAAAGTCTTCCCACTGGGGTTTCATGAAAGCTGAATCTCCTTGAAGGAGCAGGATCTGAGATCCCGCTATTCTGCCCCACCAGCATGTGAAAGTTACTTGTGCGCAGCAGGCAAGGGAACGAAGATCTCAGCAAGCAATAACAGCATCACGGGTAGTCAGCAAACATCTCTCATGCTTTGCAGTCATTCTGGCTGGACCCAAAAGCCTGCCAATGGCTTGGATGCTTTCAAACCCTTTACCAATCCACGCAGAGACCCTGCACACCCATCACCATCAGATGACTCCTTCAAAGCACCTCCCCACAAGTCTTAGACAACTGTACAGAGGAATCTGGGCAGCACGTAGACTCAGACAGGGTCACATTTCTTGCCAAAATGGGAAGGCTGGGAAGTCCACACTGCATGTCCAGTAGGTGACAGTGGCCTTGTACTCTGCCTACCCCGAAGCAAATAAGGTTCAATGCTCTCCTGCAGTCACTCAGACAGCAGAGGAAGCTTGCTGGTGAGACAGGCAACACACAGTACCACCACTTCCAGGTTCCTGATCAGAGGAGACCTGAGCAGCCTGTTTTCCCACGAAGCCTGGAAATTCTCTTACCAAGAGATTTAGTAACACATAGTAACACTAGCTACTAAAGCTGCTTAGAAGCTGCTTGCAGAGCAATAAAGCCAGTGTGTTGCAACAGTCTCCCATCCCCTCTTGCAGACACACAACACAGCACCGCACAGGAACAGCCTCGGTGGCATTCCAAGTAACCCTCTACCTTCTTAAAGAGCAGCACAAGTGAGACTGTTTTATCACTTGATCACGATTTTTCATGAGGAAGGAGCAGGGATTGAGAAACACGGGAGCAAATTAACCCTTAACCCACACGAAAGCACAGATACCAGCAGGTTCTACCTGCTTACTCCATATCTATTTGTACACTCATGTCCCTCATGCTACAGCTTTGTCCCTCCCTGGGCCACCCTCTCAAACTCCCCAACCATCACGACAGAGCAGCAGTAACCTGAGCATGAACCCTTCCTTCCCCCCACCCATCCTCTTCCCCAGCTCCTGGAACAGGCTCAGTCAGGGTGGTAAAGATGTAGGAGGGAAGATTTCACATTTCAGTGATGCTGTTTGACCCAGAGGGCATCCAAACCCGTGTTTATTTTCTGGGCTAGGGCACAAAGGCTCATTGTGGATGTATTGGGTTTGGTGATGAAGTGGTAGATGAGTCTCAGCTTGTCGCAAGCACAGAATCTCTCCCAGCAAAACCAAACGGGGCAATGAGTATCTTCAGCTTAAACAGCCCAGACAGGACCCAGAACAACCTCTGCCCTGAACAGGAAAGTGTGGTTAGGTGGGGCTGAAAGCTTCCAGCGACAGGTACCAGGAGCCCTCCCTCGCGTCTGAGACCATGCCCCTGAGACCCCGGAGGAGCACAAAGCTCAGCTAAGCTCCATGGACGATGCTGGAGGGCTACAAGAACAATGCTGAGGCTGTGCAACAAAGCCTTGTTGCAAGGGTAGCTTTTGTTGCCTCTATGTCTGCATGTGGCCACGCACTGCTTTTCACGTAAGCCAGCAAAACGCAGCCTTTCTATTGCCTGAATAGGAGCACTGACATAAGCCCTCAGCTGAACGCAGCTGCGGGAGAAGCGCCAGCATGGGTGCACTCCAGCAGCGTGGCCACACGGGAAGCCGGAGGCCCCTCAGCTGCCTAACGGTGCTTATCAGCTTGGGCCAACCCCAGGTCTGACATCAGCCCAAGCAGCCAAACACTTGGCACATCTAGGGGAATGGCAATAGCTACCAGATACGCAGAAGCTTGCTGGCAAAGTTTTCCAGCATTCCCACAACCATGAATTACCGCAGGTGCGAGGAGGCTCAGTCCCTTCTACGGGAACAAAGTAATGACAGCTTTGAGCCTCTCCCATCAGTGCATGAGCCTGACATGTGGCTCAGAGCGTTCCGGGCATGTGAAACTCTGGTAGGAAAGCACGGCCAGGCAGGAGGAGGTCTTCTGCCCACGTAGCTGTGCCACCTTCACCACGCCATCAATGAATGCAGTAAGGGAGCGCCTCACTGCGCAGCTGCACCTGTCCCAGGATGCAGCTGTCGAATTGGGTATAAATGGGGGGGTTTCACACCTCCACCCAAAACAGCACTGCTGGTCCCTGCCCAAGCCTACGTGGCTGTAAGGCTCTGAAGGGAGACCAGGCAAGGAAAAGGGCCGATAAGGCATATGTCCCTAGGCACGATCTGCTTTCAAGCCGGAAAGGCACAACCTAAGCAAGCTGGGGTACGAGAGGACAAGGAGTCCTTTAGCCAGCCCTCACCGATGTGCCCAACGACGAAGAGGAAAACATCCCCTGCGATTTCCACCTTTCTTGGGCTTCCTGGGAATTTTCAGGCAAGCCGGTCCTGCAGGGCCAGGGGCTCCAAAAGAGGACAAAAGGCCGCTAATAGCTCAGCCTTGGTCCCTGGCACCTCACACCTTCCTCCCCCGTAGCCCTGGATGAGAAGAGCCCTTATTGTTCGCAGGACAAAGGTGAGGGGAGCAGCTGGATTTCAGCTCTCAGCCATGAATGGGGCAGGTCTGGAGGTCCTCGGGCAGGTTTTTAGGAGTCTGTCGAAGCCAGGCTCCGCATCTGCTTCTGCAGGCAGGTCTCATTTACAGCACAATGGGCTGCAGCCACACAGCCCCCTGAGGCAAGTTTACCTTTCGCAACGCATCGAGGGGGCGGCTGGAGATTCCTCAGCCCTACTGGCATCTTCACCCCCCACCCCCAGTGAGAGATAAGAGGCTTGAAGCTGAGCTTATACCTTAATTACTACTGAAACCACCCCAGACTGTGTGCTCAGCCCAGCCCCGATTACCCAGTTAGCGCTAAGTGGGTGCACCGCACTCCCGATGGGAGTAATTTGCACCTCTGCCTGCTGCAGGACCCACGGGTGTTCGGGGCAAGGGAGCAGGAGTGATTGGTGTGGGCCAGCAATGAAGGTGGGGCTCGGGGTGTCCAGCTTCACTGCGTGACACACAGGAAAGGTTGGTGGCAATCGACCTTGGGGACACTCCCCATTGGTGCCCGGTTTACGCGAAACTGCCTGCCCCATTCCTTTGGGAAAGAGAAGGTGACCAAGATGGTAATTACTATTTGATTAATTAGGGAGGGATGAAGGTGTTGCAGGACACTACTGGGCTCGGGATGAGGGGAGGGATACTGAGAAAGGATGACTTTTTTCGTCAGCATAAGTTATACGCTCCAGCGCTGCAGAAACAGCCCTTCTCCAGCTCGCTGTGACCGCCCCGAGTGACACCCCCGCGAGCCAGGCTGCAGCTCTGCAGCTCCTGCGCGCGTGAGATGCCTTCGCTGTCCCGGGCCAAGATGAGAAACCCAGAGATGACCTTGGTAACACCGGCCTGCCTCAAAACTCCAGGCAGCGCTACCTGGGCTGGAGTCCAGCTCACCTGCCAGCCCTTTGCCTAAAAGGCCCCACGGGAGTAACTGCGACTTTCCCAGAGAACGAAAGACCAAAACAGTCAAACGCAGAAAGGAAAGGTCCCGTGCTCGAAAAGGCCACTTCGGCACCGCCGAACTCCGCTTCCCGCCGCGCCGTGCCCAAGGCGGGCAGCCCCTCTCTGAACTCCTACACCCCAAAAGCTCTTGTTCGCGAACGAGGCGCTTTCCCGAATACACGTGGAGGATCTGACCCTTCCCCTCCCGGGACGTTTTTTAGGGTGACGGACTCCGGCTCCCTCCCCGGTACTGCCCCGCCGAGCCCCCCCCCGGGAGGCAGCACCGCCGCGGGGTGCGCTTCGGCAGGCGCCGCACAGCCCCGGCTGCCCCGACGGACAGTCACCGGGGGAGTCACCCTCAGCCCCGGCGGGGAGAGCCACCGGGGGAACCCCAAGAGACACCCCGACGGGACGGTGGGTGACCTCGAGCCCTGCACCTTCAACGCCGAAGGGACAGGCGGCGTAACTCCAACGGG
>VZSZ01001266.1:1620-44116 GCA_013398815.1 Ibidorhyncha struthersii
CAGCTTCACTTCTGCGGTGGCTGTTTGGAGAGGAGAAGGGGCAGCAAAGGAGGCCCATTGCTGACCTGCCCGTGCCACATCTGGGCCAAAGCTGGTGCAGCTGTTTCCCCGGTGTCTCCACACACAAGCTGTGCACAGGAGATCAACTCGCTCCGGTCGCCAGGGTAATCCCTCTCCTTTGTTTAATGTTTGCTGGGAGACAGGTCCCTCTTAATCTATTACGGTGTCATTAAATGGGAAAATGTTTGCTCCGTAGGGCCTCAAATGGCCTTTTTATACTACAGTAAAAATGTAATTACCAGCTCACTTAGGAATTTAACCCTTTCTTGATGCTAGCACACACAGCTTTGTTGCCACGGAAGTGGTAGCAGAACTACAGAGATGGGCCTGATTCAGAAACTGGGTGGGAATTGCCCAAACTGGGCGGCTGGGTAGGTCCTCTGATGGCTCTCTGCCTGTCAGGGGTGCACTGCTGCTGTGATGGAGTGGTTTACAAGATGCTTTGGGATCTGCAGGTGGCAATGGTAAGATTAACAATCACCTTGTCCAAAGCTTAGAAATTTCATAGGTTCCTGAATTTGGATCCCACCCCTTTGGAGGTGCTCAGGCTTTCCAGGCTTCACCCGGGCTGGGAATCGCCTCCCTCCCGTGCCAGCCCTGTCTGGAGGGGCTCAGCCCATGCTGGCAGATGGGACCTGGAGACAGCCTCCACCCAAGCAGCCCTTATACCTCGCGGGTGCCAGCAGCCCCTGCCATATGGGGCCTCCCGGAGCTATACAGATGTGTGGAGACAGGCCTGAGGATGCATCAGTCTTAGCCAGCCCAGGGATCCCCAGGGCACTGTCATCATTGTGCCTCCATTTGTCACCACAGTGCGGTGTGGGACACAGCAGGGCCAGCTCAGGGGGGTGTTTATTCCCATGGGAATGTCAAACACATCCCAGAAACAGAGGCAGCATAAGGATGACATCCCAGTAATTCTCTATTTCCACATCAACTGATGCTCCTAAAGGCAAATTGCTCTGCTGTGGTTGTTTTCTTGTTTATTTAAGCTATGAACTCTGCAGAACTCCTCCGTGTGCATCCAGTGGGTGCCATGAAGGGTGCGCCACCTCCACAGGGTCCTGCCATAGGAAGGATGACCCAAGGATGGCTTCAGCATTGAGCGGGCTCAGCTCGCCACAGCAATGCTGCTGAAAAGGGGAGAAGAAACACCTTCAACTGGTAAAAGCCAATTATTTTTATTAGGGGAAAAAAAAACCCAGCATAACCTTTTATTCATTCTGCGCGTGTGCTTTAAATCGTAGCAGTCACACCGTCGAGTGGAACTTAATTATCTTACCGGGAAGCTGGGATTACTTAGTGCGTCTCACAAAGAGAGGCACTTCACACAGTGCGCGGGATACGGCCGAGGTGAACGGGTTTCCATTAAAAGCAGCACGACCCCAGCTGCCTGCTGCTGTCCCGGGGAGCAGCCCGGCCAACCGGGGCAATTGGTGCCCAGCTTCAATAGCCGCTCTGCAGCCTGGAGAAAGGCTTCCTCCTCTGATGCTTTTAAAGGAGTTTTAATGTTCCTTGCCAACAAGTTTTTTTTTTTCCCCTTTGTTAAGGTAGCAGGGAAGAGGCTCTTATTTAAAGTGCTGCCTTAAACACCCTTGAATGAGAGGAGATGCTTGAAGGTCCTGGTGGTCCAGCTGTGTGGAGGACCAGAGAGGTCGCCTTGCTTGTTTATAGACGAAGCGTCTTGTCGATGCCACAGCCCTGGTCAGGAGCTTAAACCTTTGCGTAATCTTAAATGTCATGAATTTCCTTGAGGAATCTTTCCATGGGAGAATTCATCCAGAGGGAAAAACCGGCCCCTGGACCCAAATCCTTGATGGTGGGTGCAGGTGCCTGCATCCTGCTTGTGACTTTGGGCTTGCTGGGCACCTCAGAGGAGCCTGCTGTGAGCAGAGAAAGTTTGAGCTCTTGGTCCCAGTTGGGACCTTGGCAAATGTCCCCAGCTCAAGATGGGTCCTGGAATGGAGGGCTTCAGGCACGCTTGCTCTGGCTGAAGGAAACTCTTGTCCCTCTCAAGTTACCGCCCTGCTGCTCTGCCTTTAGAGCAGATGAGAAACCAGTTTTACAACCCTCAGCTCCTGCAAAGAGCTCTTGCCGTAAAGTGGGTGGTTTTGTGTCTTAACAGAACAGCTCCAATATCAGTCCCTTTAATCAAAGCAGTTGGTTTGCAACTTTTTTTTTTTTTTCCTTTTCCTTTCTGTGTGGCCCAGTGCAATTAAGAATCATCTTCATGGCAACGGATCAGCCTGTCTGAGCGCACGCTGGGAGGTTTGAGATCCTGCCCTCTGTCCAGTCAATGAGCTGCAGGATCCAGTTTTGGCTGTAATTTTGGCCACTTTATAATGAACTGTTGAAGAGAGACTCATTTTGTAGCATGACCCGAAGGGGAAAGCCTCGGAGGACCAGCACACGTGCAGAAGCGAGAAGCAATCTCAGCTGCAGTGCTCACCAAGCAGGGACGGGGGGTTGTGGGTCCTCCCTACCTCGCTCCAAGCAACCCCTCCGTAGGATGCCTTTAGGTTTTAGAGTAAAATGCATGGGATGATCCACAGCTTATGATGTTTCAGGATTCTTCTAAGGATTTCTAGCTCATGTTTGCATCCGTGAAGCACAAAGATGTAATTTAATGACAGGTAGGTTCTTGCTCTCGCCATTGCCCGCAGGAGTGCAGGAGGCTCAGGCAGGTCCTCAGTTTGGCTTTGCCTTTCAGTGCTTCTGCTTTGCAGTTAAACCAATGACAGTCACCCAGGGAAAGCAAACCCTTCTCTGCTTTCCCCCCAGCCCCATGAGATGGCCCATGGTGACACCTGGGGTCCTGTGATATTGGGGGAGCAGATGGTCCCCCTGCAGAGCAGCAGCGCCAAGGAGGAGAGAAGACAGGTACGCTACTATGCTTGCCATTTCTTGGGCTACTCCGCGCTGTTTATTTCTTCAGGGTTTGTTCCTTATCTGTATTTCTGGCTCTTTGTCTGGTATAGTTGAGATGTCCTCTTTAACCTGTGCTGGATGTTCCCGCTACTTTTGCTGGGAGTCAGCCCAGAGGTGGTTGTGGCTGAGCTCTGAGCGCCTTCTGCAGATGACTTTGTCCACCCTTTTCTCTTTCTGCCTTGAAGGTGGAGGGGAAGGGCTGTCTGGGCAGCGTGGGAAACCCAGTGGCAGAGACCACCTGCCCTCCTGAGCGTGGTCAGGTAGTCTAAACTGTCTACGTTGGACGAGACCTTTAAGATTGGTCCAACCATCAGTTATAACCAACCATCATTAGTTGTAAGAGTTGCTGCAGGAGCAACTGGGAGGTGCAAAAAGTGGGGAAATGGCTCCCTTCGCTTCCCTTGGCTTGACCCAGCTCAGAAAATGTTGATGTAGAAATGGTGAAGGGGCCTGGGGGGCAGAGGAATGAAGGTCCGTGCCCGGCTGATCACTGCTGCCTGCAAGGAGGTAGGACTGCTGCTGCGCCCATCGGGGAGTGAGGCTGTGTCCTCCTCCTCCAGCCCCTTCAGGAGCTGCTTCCTTCAGCTTCTGAAGGAGCAGGAGAGGGTTGTAATTCCCTCCTGCTTCCAGCCACAGCGTTTGTGCTAGGCAGTTCCTTACAGCAAGAGATGTCCCAGGGAAAACCGCCAGCCCTGTCTGCTCCCGGAGGTCGCTCTGATGTGGGGCTGAAGCAGTGGAGAGCATCCTGAATGCCCCCTCACCCTGGGGCTGCTGCCAGCCCACCCCATCTCCCTCGCTCTGCCTTCCAAGACAAGCTTGTTTAGCTTCTCTCAAGTGAAGAAAAACCCCTTCTTGGTCCCAAGGGAAGGCAGGAGAGGCAGTTTGGATTTATGCTAAACTGCCCATTAGCTGTCACCCGGGTTTGAGCAAAGATAGCGCAGCAGCCTTGCCCCGGTGAGGCTCCAGAGGGGAATGGAGTGGGTGAGGAGTGGTACTGATGTGCCTTGGAAAGGTTAGCCTGGCTCCTGTCACAGTTCGAAGCGGCTTGGCCAGCACCTTCCTGCTGCACGGAAGCTGCCATGTTTCGTTGCAGGTGCTCAGCATCCCTTCAGCCAGCTCTCGGTCTGTGGGAGGGGGGGAAAACTTGTTGGGGCAGGGAATACCTTAGGCATGGCAGGTCCTTTCTGTCCTTGCCAAAGCTATGGGGATTTTTGTGCTGCTGGAAACACTGTTCTCAGCTCTCCCGCCTGAGCACAGTCCAGGGTTGTTTTCACTCCTTGGCAGTTTACTTGATCTAGTCCTGGCGGAGTGTGTGAGGGTTTGGTTGAATGAAGCATCCCCTGGTAACATCTGTACAGGCAGCGTAATCCACCCCAAAAAGCTTTGGTGCAGGTCGTGCGCCTCTAGTTTGATTTAAACTGAAATTACAGAGCCGAGGTCTGGCCTGGAACAGCTGAGTGTGCGCTCCTGGCTCGGCAGTGCCGGCTGTGTGCACGCAGCCGGGCACGAGACCTGCACGAAGAGCCACGGCTTCGTCTTGCCGTCTTAATGTGAAAGTCCTTCCCAAAGCAAAAGTCATTCCCCTGCAAAGTATTCAGGCTCCACCGCGAGCCGTGGAGGATGGCTGTGCTCGGGCTGGCCGTGTCCCAGGCAGGCACAGCTCCGGCTGTGGGTCCACCTGGCGCACATCGCTTTGGCGAGCTGGCAGTAGTTCTAGCTCCACCTATTGTTACACAGTCGGATGCGGTTGAAATTTATATTAAACTGTGAGTGGATATTTAGGAAACTTCTGCCCTGCATAAATCCGTAGTTATCAGCCATTCCTGATATCCCAGGGAAGAGGAACGCTGCTGGAGACCAACCGCTGAATTTTTGGGAAAGCTTTTGCTCTTCAGGCTGAACGCTCACTTGCAATGAGTTGTTTCCCAGTCCCACCTGCCACTTTTATTCCCTTCCCAGGACACATTTGTGTCTGCTGAGCTGCTGCAGGTGGTGTGGTCTCCTCCCGTTGCATTTTGGGGATAGTGCTCTTAGTCGAGCTACGAGCTCCTCCCTGGACTGTAGCTCTCCTAAGCTCCTTCAGAAACCTCTCTCTGCCTTTTAGAATGGAAAGATGTCCCACGTGGGAAACCCCAAAAGCCTGAGCCTACCTGGCCTCGAGGGTTGGCTCCCGTGTGATTCATGGGAGCCCTGACCCCTGGTGCGGAGCTGGGGGTGCATTTCCCACACCCCATCCTCATCTTGCCTGTAACCTTCCTGGAGGGCAGACATGTCGTGCGGGCAGACAGCTCTCTGCCTGTCAGCTGTGCAGCATCCCACAGGCATGTCGCTCCCTACTGAGAGCATTTAATTACCTTTAATTACCCCTGACTTGTTTTTAATTGTTCCCCAATAACACATCCTGATTAGGGAAGGAGGAGTGTATTCTGTTACAGCCTCAATGCCCTGAACTTTTCTCCCTCAAGTGCAGAAGAGATTAATTTTCATGTGAAATTATGTGGGTTTCTGTCTGCCCCACCCAGCCAGCAGCTGCTGGGAGCATCTCTGGAATATCTGGTTGTTATTCCATCTTATGGGCGGAACAGAGACTGGGGAGAAAATAGAGATGGACTATCTGACATGCTACACCAGGCTGGGGACAGTACTGGGACTATAACAGGATCTGTCACTCCTTAGCCCCATCCCGCCCAGACCCCTCTGCGTCCTTGCTCTAGGTCCTTTTGCCCTCTCAAACACTCTTCTCTACAGTTGTGGTTTCTCATTTCTTTCCATACCTTGACATAGTGGGATGAAATTAAACTGCATCAAATTTCAGCTGTCAGGAAGGAAAAAAAAAATATTAAAAAATGGCAAAGTCTGTTGGACCATGGAATAATCTTCCAGGGGAAATGGTGGGAGCTTTATTACTTCAGTCAGTTACATCTGGGCTGGACAGAAATACTAGGAAAAAGAAATACTGGGAGAAATGCTGTAAATACGAGAGCACCTGGGGGATAAGGGACCTCTTGCACTGGAAGATGTCTGACCTTGACTTGCTGCTTCTCTGTCCTGAGATGTAAGGACACGCTGACAAGTGGGAAATCTACTTCTAACGAGGGCCTATTCTTTAACGAGGAGGTAAGAGTTCTTAGATGCTCACGTACCACAGTGTTTAAAGAAAACCAAGCTGATTGGGTCTGTCAGCTTGCCTGCACGTTAACTAGGCTTGGTAGGATTCAGCTTTTATTTTTATTGAAAATCAGCAGTTAGAAACTGAAGTCTGTTTTTAGTTGCTGACATTTATTGCTGATATAATGTATAGTCACTCTCAGCCTCTCTTCTCTTTGAGCTATGCAAACACGGCTTTTGCATTGCTCCCCACGGAGCCTGTCCTTTGGATGGCAGAGGTGGATTTAGCAGAGGCTGGAGGACAGTTAGCCTGGTACGGGGTGCATCCCACCCCCCCTGCATTTTCCCTGGGGTGCTTTATCCCGGGTGTTCCTGGCCCGTGATGTGACCCAAGGACAGGACACAGCTTTGGGAAGGCTGATTGTTGTGTGTCAGCCTGGGGTGCGTGGTCTGCGCCCCCCCCAGGAATGGAGCTGGAGCCACTCCAGCGAGCTGAGCGTTGCTGCCTTTGCTCTCCTTTCTCAAGAGGTTGTCTCCTCTTTGAAGGTGCACGGTGGTATGGGGATGAACGTCTCTTGCCCAGCTCAAGCTGCTGGCTCCCTGCAGTCACAGAGTTTTGTATCTCCTGGGAAAGAAACTCTTGGGGTGTCCCTCTGCAGCATGCTGGCATGCTCCCATCTCCTGATGCCTCATGGTGGGAATCTTGGAGCTGGGTCCGCAGGAGGTGTCAGGACATTGCAGCCAGGCTAGTGAGATGTTCTGCAGAGTCTAGGTAGTTACATCTCCTTAGGACACTGCTCTTCCACAGTGCAGATGTGTCCAGAAAGACCTAGACTCATACCTGGGTGTATGTGGACACCATGTGCTACTCGTTCTCCAGGTGCTACTCTTCTACTACATATTTTTTTTCTCTTCTTCATGAAAGTTTGGTGGCTTCACGTCCATTGCTTGCAAAGGGAGAAAAGGCTTCCCCCAGGCAGACCCTGCTTTGGACTAGCTGGGTCCAAGCTGTGCTGGACCCACTTCTGGGCTGGGTGTTTGACCCTGTGGACTATGCCTGTGAGCTGAAGGTGGAGGCTCACATCTGGTTCAGCACCTTGCAGGTAAGGATTTTCATGCGAAAAGGGCCAGCAGCAGGCCACCCGCAGGCTCACATCTTTTCTTGGAGGAACATCTTGTATGCGAAGGAGTGTCTTGCTTGTCTCTGCTGTGAGATGGCCGCTAGCAGGAAGGTGGGTGTTGTGCAGGGAGAAGGTTTCCCGCTCACTGAGATCGAGTGCGTAGCTCATGCAGGCAGGAAGGATCCTCCAAGGGATGGAGGTGTTTGTGGCTTTTTCAGAAAGGTGTAGTCCACTCCTTTGGGCTGCAGATGCGCAGTAAAGACTGGGAAGAGGATGCTCACGGGCACACAGAAAGCAGAAAAATTCTTGTGGCCCAGATGTGCTCCCTGGTTGCAGCTCTTCTTTCTGTGCAGGCTGGGCAGGATTCAGACCCAACCAAACACAGCTGCGGAGCAGGCCGCTGGATTTTCCTGCAGTTAAGTCCCTTACTGCACTAATAATCCTATTAGTTTCCCAGATTTAGTGTTTTGCATCTGGGTGTTTATCAGGATTTAATGGCTATTGACTCGTTAATATTTAAACATCAGCACATGTTGCCATTTCAGCAGTTTGCTCTCCAAAGTGGAGATGCTCTGGGACTTGCTGTTGTTTTGACTCTGGGACCTTAAAATACCAGGGTGGTTCCCAAGACGTCCAAGCAGCCTGATGCAGGGGTCTGTGCATAGCTGCTGGGTTTAATCCTGGCTCGGATCGCCAGGCTAGGGATGGATGTGGGGGTCTCTCAGCGTATTCTGCCCCTCTGAGCTGCCCGCAGCTGTCCTTGGACTGCCCTCAGCCCAGGCCATGGCGTTTGGAAGAAGCTCCCCTTTGTTCTCCAGGTTTCCTGTTGCTCTCTCTCTCTTCTCCAGACACATCTCCTTGGTGCTGCTGTTGCCATAGGAGGGCTGTGGAGAAAAAGATTTCAGGCTTGACCGCCTGTTGAGCTGGGATGCTTCGGAGATGAGAGAGCAGGAAGAAATCCCTCCTCGCAAGACTGCCGTGTTTCCTGACCAAGAAAGTTCCAAGCGAATCAATCGCCGGGTGTTTACAGAAGGTGCTGGTCGCGCTTTCCTCCCCCACACCTCCGCCTCCTTTTGTTGCTCCCAGTTGACACCAGTGCTATGCCCGTGCTCAGACTTACCGCACCTCCAGCATCGATCCTCAACACAAAGCTGCTTAAACCGACAGGCACGCACATGCCGCCGGGAGAGACCCCCACCAGGCCAGCGCAGAGCCAGGGGAAGAGGTATTTAGCAAAAGCAGTGTGAAATCCACTCAGAGGAAGGGCGATTAGTGTTAATAGCACCTGAAATCGATAGAAGCACCAACAGATCCATTTTTAACAAGCTGCCCAGAGAAGGTGAATGCAACACCCAGAGATTAATAAAGCAGGTAAGTGTGCTCTTCAGAGAGGTGACAGTGGAAGGTGCATTAACAAAAGAGCCGGTACAAGGCCAATTTGGGCAGGGGAGAGAGCTTCCCAGCTGACAAAAGGTGGTGAAGCAGAGGTCAGCAAACTTCCCAGAGATACCTGGGCTTAGGATTGGAAAAACCTCATCAATATTCTTAGGTAAAAGCTCGTGAGCACTTGAGAGCTGTGAGGAATGGCTAAAACTTTTAGCAATTTAAAGGTGATGGGAATGATGAGAGTACATCTTACACCAGGGGTGAGTAATGTGGCTTTGTCCAGCTCAGGCAAAGCATGGAGTGGGTGGATGCTGGGACATCTGCTGATGCCTGTCCAGCAAGAACATCTGGTATGTGTTGGTGTCCCCAGGGCAGGCAGCCTCGTCCCTAGACTTGAGGGTGTTCTGCACCATTGCGACCAGACTCCTGCTCCTTGGGCCGGCCCAGCGGTGAAGGACCTCAGTGCGTAGGAGACGATGTAGAGGAGAGGATAACACGGAGACAATAGCCAAGAGGCACAAACCTCTCTGAATAAATGGTTGTTGATTGGTGTGGTTTCAAGAGAGCAGGGAGATGCTGCTGTCAGCTCTGTGCCCTGGGGAACCCTCTGTTATCTCCACGGTTTTCCTGTGTTGGTGTCATCACGCTTGTAAGAGAGACAGAGCTGATTTGATTAAGAGGCAGCTCATCTCTTAGCCTGTTCTTGGCAGGCTTTGAAGAAATCAGGAGCTCAAATCAGGTTTATCTGGCAGTGGGGGCACAGAAAGTGTTCTCCATCATAGAATACTCTGGTTGATTTTTCTCACCTTTCCTCCTCTTTTTCCAATTTCTTTTCCTTTGTTAATACTGACTTTTCTTGGGACGGATATTTAATGTGTCACTTACCCCCACCAAGGGAGAGTCAATTTTCCTTCCAACTCCATTAAAAAGCTTGTAATAAAACCTGAAAAGGATGGGTGATAGGGCTAGTTAGTAGCATTAAATTAATTAGATAGGGGAAGATGAGTCTAGGGGGTTTCTTAATGCTGTTTAGTTTTATGGGTTGTTACTGCCAGGCTCTTCTCATTGATCAGAAGAGATGTCCTTCACCCTGTTCTCCAGAGGGACTGACACACTGGGCACTGCGTTGCACTGATGCTGGGATGCTCACGGTGGGTGGTGTTTTCTGGCACTGCTTAACAAACACATGAAGGAGCAGAGCTGGTGGATCTGTGAATGTTAAACAATCGCATTACATGTTCTGTTGTGTCTGAAGATGATGAGTGATTAAAATGAAACTCCTGCTACTGGAAACCAAAATAGAGATATTTGTGGGTGTGAGCGAACCAGGCTTGGGAGAAAGCAAGACAGCAGAAGAGAGGCGTTAACATCCTAGTGTATTAGATGAACCCTAAACCCATGAGTAAGATGATAACATGTCCTGGAAAACTACCAGAAATGAGTTAAGCAAAAGAACAGCACAAATAAGGCATGGCTTCAAGAGCGCTTTGCCAGATCATTCTTCAGCTGAGAATGGGATCCAGCAGAGCTGCCTGCGCTACAGCCATTTACAGGGGGTGTGGGTGGATCTGGCCCCCCGACATCCACCGCGCAGGCTGGTGGCTCAGCTGGCTGCTTTTTCCCAGTCAGTCTTACTGGGGAAAAGCCAAGCTGCTGCATTGCACGTAATCAGAAATCCACAGATGTGGATAATAAGGGCAAAAACTGCTCCTGAGTGGGTTCTGCTGCTCTGACACTCCTCCGGCAGCCCCGCGGGCTGCTTCTGATTCATGCACGGAGGGAATCGTGTCCCCCTGCCCAGGAACTGCCTGGGACCTTCCCTCACGCTGATCCACTCACTGCTCCCGAAGACCTGTGGCAATCGAGAGCGCGTCGAGACAGAGCGGCCGCGTCCCAGCGCTGTGGCTGCCAAGGCAGCCGTGCGGGAACTAGAACACCCCTCCTTTTCTTGAACAAGAGACAAAACCTTTTGTTCTGCGCCGTTGTTACGGGAGATCAGAGAAGGTAGGAGACAAGCTCTTGTGCTGATTCCTGCTCTCAGAATAACTCCAGTGCTGGCCGCTTTCATCTTGCGGAAATACATCCACCTAAGGTCTCCTGCCATCCTTCTGCGCAAGCGCACAGGTTGCCAAAGGGGCTCTTCCTACCTGCAAACGTTTTATAATTATTCAAGGTGTATATGCACAGGGACGCAGAGGCTGCAGCATACAAAACCTTGAATAACCCGTACGCAAAACCTTTCCCTCCGTTTTGTTGACTCAAGGCAGTCAAACTGAGGCAGACTGATTCGGACAACTTGAGGAGTCTGGTGCCGGGCCCCGGTGGAGATATTACTATATTGTAAAAACACTGTTTGTTGGGAAGCCTTTCTCAGCAGCCTTGATGCAACGGCCAAGGGAGGACAAACACCTCCTTCAGCCTTTCAAATGGTCCCTCTAGGTCAGGGCAGAACCACGTTTGAGTTGAGAGCTCCGCCTGTCTGGTTGCTCTATTATCGAGGTTTCAGGCTTTCTCGTTCAGCAGCTTTAACCAAATTTGCTCAGAAAATTAGAAGATTGCTATGTATATATCCAACCCATCTCTCTTGTCAGTTCTTCAGTGCCAGAGATCAGAGGGGTATTGAGGTAAGAGCATCTGGTAATTATCCTCCAAGACATCCAGGTCCCACAGGCAACCTTTAAAGAAACTGATCTTTGTTGTGGGGAAGGGGAGTCAGCAGCAAATGCTATTGCATGGGGGTCGGAGCGGACACCTGGGAGAGGACCTAGTGTCACTTTGGTGTATGTGGCCGAGGCCAGAGGAGATGCTGCACACTGCAAACCGCCCGCCTGTTTTCTCCAGGTAAGTTGTACAACTGATGGGGATGTTTTGAGAGCACGTGAGTGTTAAGGTACCATATATTTCTGAGGAAACCACATCTGATAGTCAACAGCGCTGGGGCACAATGCTTAGATGTTGTCTTTTTGGGTGTCTGCCACAGACCTGGACCCCAAAAATGGGGACCGAAGTCTCCCCATCATACACATGCCACGGGAGCTCCTCCTGCTCCTACCCAAACCTATTTGGGGTAACCTGGCAGGGAAGGAAGGAGCAGGCGGTTGCAACAGAATCTCATCAGCTTCATTATTTTATATTCAGAGCACCTGAGAATTACAGGTGCCTAAAGCCAGCAGGAGCCCTGAGTGTGCCCAGCCTCTGACCTTGGTGTTTTTTTGGCAGTTTGGCAGATGGGGGAGGTCAGTGTGTCCCCAAGACAGAGACCGCCTGCATCTGCACACGGGAATTCTGTAGGAATTTTGGCTGGATGAAACTCCAGGGACATATGGCTTCTGCTCACAGGAATAAATGAAGCCACAGATGTGTTTGGCCCAGAGCAACAAAAGCTGGTTCAAGCCCTTCTTTTTGCCTTTTTTTTTTTTGCGTTATTCTGTATAGGGCTGCCCCAAGAAGTTCTATGTCTCCCCTGTGGCTCCGCTGGCCAGACGCACCGTGCAGAGACTGGGACTGACTCCTCTGGGCTGCTCCTGGGAGTGGCTGGAAAGGCAATTGCTGCTCTTGAGTGGAGGAAACCGGAGAAAATAATTTGAAATATCCTTGTGCCACATATGCTTTATTTTGAGGAGCAGGCAATAACCCTGCATCCCCAAATGAAATATTGAATTTTAAGGGAGATGCAAACAAGTACAAATGAAAAATGTCTCTGATCATGAAGAAAGCATTTGCTAAAATTAAAATGGAATGCATTACTGTCCAGGCTGGAGACAAAAATGTCAGCAGAGCTATGAAAGGGGAGGCTGGCTACTCTAGGTGACCAGATACATTTATTGTTTTCTTTCCATTAATGCCAGTGGCAGTATTAGAGGAAAAAAACCCACAATTGCCTGACAACACTTTAGAAATGAATTAAGTCCAGTCCTTGCAGAGGTCTCCTTAGCTTCTGTCTCAGCAGGAATGGAGACTTGAATGGACTCGCATCCAGAGGGACGGGGGTGGGCAGAGAGGAATTAATTTTCCTGAGCAGGAATAATATAGATAATGTCATAATAATCATTAAAAGGACAAGTGAAATTGGTCTGGCCCTTGAAGCAATCAATATGGCCCATTATCCAGTTGAATTGGCATTTGATGGGAATGGCTCATTATCGTATTGGATATGTCTGTGTTTCACATCATCAACTAATTCAGAGCCAGAGGTGTATTAATATCAGGCCACGTGCATCTGCAGGGAGTTTGTGGCACATTTGTGTTTAGGAAAGTGTTTATGTGGCTGATCTGAAGGCATGTGTGCTCGAGCATCCTGTAGCGTTCATTTGGACTCCTCTGTCTGCACCGGTGGAGGCTCTGACCAAACCAACCTCATCCAGAGCCCGTTGAAGTTAATGAAAAGCATCCGATGACTCCAGTGGGCTTTGGGCCAGGGCTGATGTGTAGACAAACATACCGCTCAGTGATATAAGCACCATCTGTAGGGATGTAAATGCTCGATGTGCTGTCGTTGGCTGGGGCAGATGCTCTTGTGAAAGTTCAGGCCTGGCCAGATTGCAGAAATCTTGTTCTGGGGGAATTGCCAGCCTTGTTTTACACTGCCACGGGGCTCAGCTGGTGGGGCAGAGTGTGGAGAAGGCTCTGAAAATGTGGTATTTCCAGCCTGGATCGTTAGGGCAGAGGTCCTGCAGCTCTCCATCATACTATTCCTGCAGGGTGGAAAAAGTGATGCCAACACGAATTTGTTCTTGTAAAAGCACCAGATTTCTATGTTATAGAATCATAGAAGTGTTGAGGTTTGGAGGGTCCTTTAAGATCACCGAGTCCAACCATTAACCTAACCTGACAGAACCACTTCTAAACCATATCCCCACGTACCACGTCTCCCCTTTTTTTAAACATCCCCAGGGATGGCGAATCCACCACCTCCCTGGGCAGCCTATTCCAATGTTGGATAACCCTTTCAGTGAAGAGATTTTTCCTAATATCCAACCTAAACCTCCCCTGGCACAACTTGAACCCATTTCCTCTCGTCCTATCACTTGTCACCAGGGAGAAGAGGTCAGTCCCCATCTCTCTACCCCCTCCTTTCAGGTACTTGTGGAGAGTGATAAGGTCTCCCCTCAGCCTCCTCTTCTCCAGGCTGAACACTCCCAGGTCCCTCAGCCCCTCCTCATCAGACTTGTCCCCCAGACCCTCACCAGCTCCGTTGCCCATCTCTGGACATGCTCCAGCACCCCAATGTCTTTCTTGTAGTGAGGCACCCAAAACTGAACACAGTACTCGAGGTGGGGCCTCATCAGTGCCGAGGACAGGGGGAATGTTGCAGCATCTCAGGCTGGGGCCATAAGCCCTGGGAAGCCCATCTCCCGGGTGGTTTACCTGAGTAAGGACATGCATCCTTTTGCAGAACCTCTATGTCCTCTTTATTCTAACAAGATCCCACAGCCAGAGCTGCAGAAGGACTCAGTGGTGACAAACTAGACACTGAAACATCTGGCCTCGCTGGTAAACGCTGCTTCCTGGTGAAAGCACCCCATGCCTTGGTGCCTGTCTCCCACCAGTGGGATGCAGTAACTCTGCTGTCCTGCCTCACTGTGGTGGAGAGCTGTAATTTGCTGAGCACTGAAGGAGCTCAGCCCCAGCAGCAACGGCACCTGAGATTGCCACTCTCTTTAGAGGCACCAAACTTCCCCTAAACTGCAGATCTGGATATCAAGTGGCATCTTGATTGCAGATAGGCTGCGGGTGACCCTTTGCCATCATCGCATGTGCTGTTGTGACTGTGGTTGCAGGAAACTTCCACCTGCCCCAGCTCTTTCTGCTGCTTGGGTGGAGTGTCCTGCCCGCGGGGGGCAGGGGGTTTGTGATGAAGTGCTGGAGGATTTAGTCCTGGTGCGGATGGAGATGGGTTGCAGCAGCAAAGCTTGCAGCATGGCCTGGGTCAGAAAGGCGGGAAGGAACAGCTTGGATGGGACTTTCTCAGCCTCTCGAGGAGTTGGATTTGTAATAGAGCCCTGACCGTTGCCCCAGCATGGCACTCTTCTGTCAGTCACGAGACAGTTAATTTCCATTTCTCTCCAAGCGGGAGAAAGCACAGAGGTAAAAAAAAAAAAAAGCCAGTGATTTCAGTCAATTAAACTAAAGCCTACTGGGTCTGTTGCTTTTGGATTTTTTTTTTATTTATTTTATATTTTTGTAAATGAGTCTTCCAGGGTCTTCGAGCACTTACCATGGGGAGTGACAATCACAATCCGCTGCCTCGCCTCTCCCCATGCTGCCTCTCCACAGGAGCTCAAGAAATCTTAACATCCCATCAAAAGCTAATTACATTCTGACACACCAATTGGAGACATCGAGAGATGGGGGGAGAGAGCAGCTTACATAATGTTCTTAAAATTACATGGAGCGTGCTGAATATTTGGTGCTATGAAGCGCCAAGAGTTCAGAGCAGCAGAGGAAGGAGGGAAGGAGTTACAATGGGAACCTGCAGGTTGTAGGTGCAGAACCTGATCCTGCACCTTTCAATCACTGCAGCCTCTTTTGAAGGCAAAGGTGCCCCCAGCCTTCTCCCTCTTGCGTGCCTTTCTACCCATGGAATCAAGGCACCACTAAAGCAAAGGGGGTGGTTGTCATCTCCGTATCCTCTGGGAATCCCCTCTAGGTCCCAATAAACAGAGACAACCCCTGTCCTGTCTGCAACCCCAGAAGGAGAGAGGGGAGAGCTGTGAGCCAGGTGAGATGAGGCGTCCAAGAGTGACTGGGCAGGAGGATCCATCCGGGGCTGTTCACTGCAAAGCTGCAAAAGGGTAAGAGCTGGAAGAGATTTTCTGGGGAAGTACCCCTATGTTGTCATCCCCTTCTTGTGTCCTTCCCAAGACATTTGCTGTTGGCCACTCCTGAGGGCAGAACGCTGGTTGAGATGAAGTGGGTGGGCTTGACCCTGGAGTTGGGGATTATGGTAGTGAGATAGAGGAAAATTGAATTGCCTTGGAATTTTCTGGCCTTTTTCTGGCCTGCAACACTATGACCCCAGCTTGTTTCAGCCCTAAAACATGCTGAGAGGTGACAGACTCCCACCAGGTAGAGACTTTGCGCACCAGCAGCTCTCTCGAGTCCCTGGGAAAGTGAGACTTACCAAGGAAACCTCTGAAAAAATTCTTGGGCTCCTTGTCCTCAAGCTAGTGGAGAGTCCTCGCTTTTGGCTCTCGAGGACCTGTGTGTGGTGCATGCCCCAGCAGAGGGCTGTGGGGCTGCAGCGGTCGGCCCATCCCATCCTGGATAAGGTGCTGTTTTCTGAATCAAGTCGACCAGCTGCCCTGGTACCAATGTAATTCTTTCTTAATGTTATTGGCTGAGCTCAGGAGCATGGCAGGAGGGCTGTGGCTGGCCAGGCAGCAAATTAACTGGAATCTCATTATCTAATAATTTATATGATGCCTATGTATTTTGGCAAGACACCTTCATTAATAGAAGATGCCCTCTGTCCACTGACTATTTACATTACTGGTTTCCCAGGGACGCCACGTGATGCTTCCCTTTTTAGTGACCTTCATAAAAGAGAGAAAAAACTTCCTCGTTTCCCTTGATTTTTATAATGAATTTTGTTCCCTTCTGCTTTGCAAGGATTTGTTCCTCTGGGTTTAAAACACTGCAGGCTTAAATTTCCCTCTATACTGGTGTAAATCAGGACTCACTCCCCAGGTGTGACTAACATTACAAAAGCTGCTGGGCAGCCCAAGCAAGATGCTCGTGTGGCCCTGTCTCTTGGGTTTGGTGGCCCCAGACTGCAGGACGAGAGCACGGTGTTGGTGGGTAAGTGCCAGCACGCGTGTGTGACTGCCAAGCAGGAGCAATGGCCAGTGTCTGAGCTTCTTGTGTAGAAGCCCTCGGAGATGCTGCCTTGACTACAAGCATGGTACCACCACCACTTTGCCACCTCTCCCTCATTCCAGCATGTGGTTTCACTCAGGGCAGCGCAAGGCATAGCAAGATGTCACCTGCCATGTCCGGTGAGGAGGGTGGCACGTGGCAGGCTCTAGTGAGGACAAAGGCTTGTGTGGCTTTGGCATGTTGTCCCCCAGATCTCTGATGTTCTGCTTTAGCTGTCAGCCAGCCTGCTGGACCCTCTTGTGGTTGTGTCTGTCCTCCTGTGGTGACAGTGGCAGTAGCAGAGAGACCTGCTGGCTCCTCGGGGTGCTTGAGACTAAGCTTCTTTGAGGTTTTTCTTAGCTGAAGAAAACAAAGGCTCATTAAATCCATCTCCAAGCTCCAGTGACGCAGAGAGGTGACATCAATGATGTGACTCACCAGTCAGCAGAAAAGCAGCATCCAGGAGGGCAGGTTGGTGCTCTGCGCTGCTGGGAGGAGAGAGGGGGCACCCTGCAGCCCTGTGTGGGTGTCTGGAGGCAGGGGCTGTGCCAGACGTGCAGACACCTGTCCCCTTATCCCCTCCTCCTTGTGTCCTGCTCCCACCGGAGCAGCCTGGGGTAGGTGGGGGAGCTGGTGGAAACCCACTTGGGGCCTCCCATCACAGGGCTGGGAGCCCATCTTGCCACCGTGTTTTCATTGGACTCTGCCCACAGCATGCTTGGGTCTATCTCCAGGTGCCAAAACTCCCCAGACCTGCTGCCACCCCTACTCCTGCACACAGTGGGGATGGCACCGCCGACTCTGGGCATTGGCAACAGCTCCTTCTCTTACCCAAGGGAGATGGCCAGCCCCAGTCCCAGCCTGCAGAAAGCTTCCTGGCAAAAAAAGTTTGCAGATTTACAGCTCTTACGGCATGGATCATACCACATGTACTCATGGACAGTACGACCCAAGCCCTCTGCATCCCGGGGCGCCCCATGCTGCCCGGTGTCTGTTGCCTCCACAGTGGGTCACTTGTAGGCAGGGGCTAAACTTGGTGGTTTCCCTGCTGCGCATCAGACGGGGGCACCAGTTTTGCCCAAGCTTGGTTGGGAATTAATCAGCTGTCACTAGTGAAGGGCAAAGCCTCCGCGGAGTGAGAGCTAGGGACAAGCTGTTCCCCTTCCCATCCTCCCCTTCTGACTGATTTGCAGAGCAGTATCAGCAAGTTGAGTATCTCCATTTCCTAGTGCTTGAGGGCTGCAATGAAAGCCTCTCCTGGAGAGATAAGGGTGCTCCAGAGCACCACAGCATCAGCAGTGCCAACTGGCGCACGACATGGTAATGAGGGCTGGAGAGCCAGCCGAGCTGCTGCAGCTGGAGAATGCTGCACCTTCACCTCGCTGCTGAGGCTCTTTTCGCCCCACTGCTGAGGCTCTTGTCACCCTGTGCTGCCAGAAGGACCCTCCTGGTCCCAGGAGGACCATGTCTTTGAGGGACAAGGCGTCTCGGCCCCGTTGCACAACAGAATGCATCTTCCTGCTTCGAGCATGTACTTTTCTTCTTTTTAATTAAAGCTGAGAGGAGCGAGGGTGTAAGATGAAGAGGGGGAAGCAGCAAAGTTTGACTCATGGTCTCTGTTTCAGACGACTGTGGCGTGGGGAATTGGGGCTTGGAAGGTTATAGTCCAGGTCCTGTCTGATCTCCCTTGTTGTTTTAGTGTCTTTGAAGGACACAATATCCTGTAGAGCTTGAATCAAAAGATGCTGTGATGACTGATCATGTTATCTGGGCACTGCCTGTGCCAACATCGCTACTTCAGCCCAGGGCTTGGAGAAATCTTCTACCCCTGGAGGTGTTCAAGGCCAGGTTGGACGGGGCTTGGAGCAACCTGGGCTGGGGGGAGGTGTCCCTGCCCAGGGCAGGGGGGGGTGGAACGAGATTATCTTTAAGATGCCTTACAACCCAAACCATACTACGATACTATGAAATGCCCAGACTGAGCTATTCTGCCCCATGCCCCAGGGGTGCCCAGCACTGGTGCCTAGCTGGTGTTTGCTGGGTAAATAAAATGTAAATTATGGCTCAGCTTGGCCTTTTGGAATAGTATGAACTGCACCCAAAGGAGGATAGGGACTTTGTCCTGGGTCAGTAATAATTAGGATCTATATTTATTAGTGTCATGCACTCAGTGGGTCACTGGCTCCATTCTGGTGTGCTCTTTGCTCTTCTGTAGCACCGGTCGCTTTAATTCTGTAACACTAACAAAAGGAGACGACTAAACCAAAGCTGAAACCCAGCAACGCAAAAACCTACAGTTTTCTCGAGCAGTAGGAGAACCTGGTATGGACCTAATCAAGGGGCCTTTGATGTCTCTGAAAGGGTCCTTCTGGCCATCTGGCTGCCCCAGGTCCCAGCCTGGGTCCCCCCTAATAAAGCCCTTTGTGCCTTCACTGTTCTCTGCCACGCAGCAGGAGATGGTGGGTGCTTCCCAGGCACAAGGCAGGTGAGTCTCCATTCCTGCTCTTGCAGGATGCTCATCTGCATCCTCTTCTATCCCCTTGTAGATAGGCTCCTGCAGAGTGGATGAGAAGACCAACGCTGACTTTCTAATCTTAAACAAGTGGAGACAGACTGGAAAGTGGCTACAGAAATGGATAGAAAAGCGGCACGTAAGAGGAAGGGGGGTTGGGGTTGGGTGGTGGGAGAAATGGCCAGAAATGTGGATGGATGGATGGATGGATGGATGGATGGATGGATGGATGGATGGATGGATGGATGGGGAGGAGATGCTGGTGGTACCAGGTCACTGGTCTTGGTTCTGGGGAATGATTCCTCCGTGGTCCCCGCAGGCAATGGTGGGTGGTCCCTGATCTGGGTGCGTCTAGCTCCCAGGGATTTTAATGCCAGGGAGCTGGTGCGGGAGCTGGCGGGTGCTTGCTGTTCACGTTGCCCCACGGCGCCTGCCTGCGAACCCACCGCCGGCAGCCTGGGTGCCAAATGGCTTTTTCACCTACTGACAGTGATCCCAGAAGCGTGTGACACTTTCTCTTGGGCTCTGCAGGAGGGGCCTGGGCACACGCCGTGCTCATTTACATTCTCTGGCTAATTAAAAGAACCAGGGCTCCTTTGTAGTGTGCAAAGCCCTGGAACAGCTCCGGGGCCTCCGGTCACGATCTGCTGGCTTGGGCTGGGACACAATGCCGGTGCAGGGTGGTCGTGGACAGGGACGAAAGGACTGCAAGAGCAGAGCTTGGATGGTGCCTGCGGCAGAACACAGACTGTGCAAAACCAACCGCCCTCCTGCTCTGCCTCCGAGCGAGATTCATTCATCTGGCTGTGGCAGAGAGGCTCTCCCTACCTGTCTCCTCTCTCCCTGAGTCTGTGTGCCTTGAATATTGATGGAGACCATCTTTCCTTGCTGCAGGACGCCCAGAGCCAGCTGACAGCAGGAGGATTTGCAAACACATTGAGCGAGGCCAGCAGGCACACAAGTATCTCCTGCCCCGAGCTGGGAAGATTTGTCCTCTGGGGCCTGGTGGAGAGGGTGAGCTATGTGTTTTTCCTGCTTTCCTGTAGCAGAAGGGCTGTATCATAACACATGGCTCAAACCTGTGGCTCTGGTGGGGACACTGCCCACAGACGGTGCAGGGGATGGATGTGCAGAGGTCAGGGAACGAGCAGGGAGCAGGTTTGGCTCCTGGTGTCACCATGAGCTTCAATTTAGGGTCTGTCTGCACCGAGCACTGCAGCCTTGTGCTTTTGGCAGCAGCATGACCACGTTGGTTGGCTTAAGGAGCCCTGTGTCTCTAAGATGCCCATAGCACCCTACCAGCGATGGTGGTGGCTTCTCTTTTTGGCTCCAGCCCTGGTGACCGCACAGGGGTGCACAATGTGGGTCCTGCTGGTTTGAAAGGGCTTTACCCATCCTCGGTGTCAGCAGGGGTTAAATATCAAGACATCTGGGCTTTATGTCTGTGCCTACTCTTTCCTTTCAGTCCCTGAGCTTCTCAGCCTCACCTCAGCCATCACGTCACCTGCCCCAAATGAGGGCGCTGAGCTATCAGGTCCTATCCATTATTTTTATTGAAGAAAAAAACACCCCCACTCCCCAAAATAAACCAAAAAAGCCAACAAAGGGATAATCACCTTTGTGTCAGCCAACTGCTTTTTTCCAGGCCGCAGTTTGATCCCAGGCGATGCTCCGACTCTGCTGCATGTCTGCATTTGGGGGTGGCCTGTGCTAACGGGAGAAGAGCTGTCTGGGACTAAATATGGTGGGTTGGGTTTCATTTCTTTCTCTCTTTCTGTCCTTGAGGTTTGTATTTGTTTGGCTTAAGCATAAAGGAGTACGTAGTGTTTGATGGTCAATGACATGACTGGGGGACTTGAACTTGAGTTGAGATTATCCAAGACAGCGTGACGGGAGGGTGGTGGGCAGGAAAAGCTGCCCTGTACCAGAAACGAGTCATTCTGAAGCACCGGGATGTGTCTCTTAAAGAGAGTGAGATTGAAACTGTAAGCCTATGGATGTGCACTGATCCTCGGCTAAATTAGGGGGTGATCGGATCGATGCTTTAGCTGCGGGGTCTGCCTGCCTCCATGGCACCGTGGCACGGCGTCCCTTGTGGGAGGCTTGCTCCTGGTACGGGAGCGTACGAGGAACTCTTGCATCTAAAGGGAACGGGTTACAAATTGCTCGCAACATTCACGCGGCCCTGCTGCAAGGCGGGGAAGTGAGTGGAAGAGGGATTTAAAGAGGAAAGCGTCTGAAGATTTCAGCTGTACAGGAAGCTCTTTCCAGCTCACTTGGGCAATTATCTGAGGCACCGCAGAAGTAAAGCTTTGCTGGTCTGCAATTGTGTCTCCTCGGTGTGAAATTCTTCTCTGTGCGGTGGGAGAACTTTTAACTAGAGGGTTTTAGCAGCGAGGAAAGATCCTGATTTTTGCAGAAATCAGGTTTGCGTTTATGAACCATTGTCACGTGTTGGGAAATTATTTTGTCAACTGTGTAAACAGGTAGGTCTAGGATGGTGACAGGAATTACCCTAAATCCAAATGCAGGGACGTGATGAGGGGAAAGCAGATGCTGAATCAGAGAAATGACCAAAGAAATTAATACCCTCCCCGAGGTAGAACTGGAAATACAGATATGACATTTACATTTTGCCACTGAACTAAAACATTTCAAAGAACAGAGTCGGATCCCCAGATTTGTAGGGTTTTTTGCGGTCATGACAGTCTGGTTGGCCTGCCCAATACAGGCTGATTTTCACAAGATGAAGCAGAGAACTGCAAGCAATTCTCTCCCTCCAACTTATGTGTTGCAAATTACCGACAATCAGCACAAAAAAATTTTGCAGCAGAATTGATGATGTTGCGAGGCTCGGAACTGGAACCCTACCGGTGATTTGGAGAGAGCTGGAAATTGCTTATGATCTCATGGTGTCAGGTGTCTCATTTACGATAAATAAATACAGAAAATACACCCCAGACAATCGCTGTCAGATACCGGGAGTCATCAGCCAGAGAGCTCCCTCGGAATTTGGTATTTTAGGTCAGCCAGCGTTAACTTATTGGAAACTGCAGGCAGATAAATATCAAGGACTTTCTGAGTCAGAGATGTGGTATACTGAAGACAGTCAGTTGTTCATATGGGGTTTGGGTCAGTCTGTAAATGCATAAATGAAGTGCGGAACTGAGCAAAAAGCCACTTTCAAAATTTCCCATGAAATTAAAGAGCAAACCTTCAGTTGTTGTCTTTCCCTTCCCATGAATATCAAAGGCAGCGAGCTGTACTGGTGAGCCTGGCGGTGGGTTGAGAGAGCCCGCATGGCACTGTGCGGAGTGTTCCTGGAAAGGGCAGGGCTCATTTGCAGCAGTTGAAATGGAAATGTAGAAATCCCACTTTGTTCCCGTTTGTCCTGCAGGGCTGGAGATGAAACATGCTGGCAGAAGTGCTGCTGGAAGCACCAATGCGATATATCATTGCATCTCAGCAATTTCAACCCCCATTAATTTGTAAACATAAGTATTCATGGTGGAAAACCCGATTTGCAGAACCCTGCTCGTCTAATGGAAGAGAAAACGGGACCGTCCAGCCTCTGTGCTCCGCCACAGCTAATCAGCATGGCTCAAAATCTAGAGACCGAATCCTCGTGATGAAAGGCTTGTGGACGGCCCGTCGCCTCTGAACCAAAGCTCCTGCTGGCGCTAATTCCACTGACGTCAGTGCCGACATCCCCAGCAGAGAATTTGCTCCCCAGAATTATTCCAAGCAATTGTTTAGTGAATAATTCTGGATAATGAAAATGCAGAGGGGAGGAATTGGAAAGTTGTTCGCTGTCAATTCACAAAAGAGGAGAAATGGAGGAATTTATCATGTCAATGGTTTGCCTATGAATTATTCACTCACTTCACACAAAAAAAATAAAAATCCCTTTCCCCCTCCTCAAGCCCCCACCCCATCCAAGATGAGGTTCGCCGGCTTCGTTGTAATGTGTTTTTGATGGGCTGGTTGCTGGTAGTGCCCCCCACCAGCTCCTGCATGTTGAATTACACATCGCGCACATGCCACGTGAGCCCCGCTGCTTGAGGGGAGGTCGTCCCCGAAGTGGCGAGGGGAAGTAAAACAGCAGTGCTAAATCCAGGAATGATGCCAGAGAAGCTATAAACAAGTGGAAAGGCTATTAACAGCGTATAACCTGATGCTGCTATACCAATAATGGGAGGAGACTATGCATCAGCGAGGGACATTACGGCAATGTTTTACTGTCTCCAAGCTCCTGAGCATCCATTTGGCAGCAGGAAGGGAAATGCCATTGAAAAGGGGGTTGACAGAGGGAGACAGAAGAAATACGCTGTCGCGGAAGGGGGAAGGTGAGGGAGGGTTGGATGGGAAAGGACGAAGGGTTGTTTTCGGCTGCTGTCTCTGTGGCGTGTGTGCTTAAAACCTTAATCAGAGACTGGGCAGAGAGGAGTTGAGCCTATGGACTGGGCTCCGGGAGAAGGGGAAAGGGCAGCGCCAACACCGATGTGCATCAGTGCTGAACTTGCAGCTAACTGTGTGCGTCTGATCTTGCTTGGGAATGGGTGAGCTGAGAGCCTGGAGCGCTGTTGCTGCCAAACTGGGGCTGGGAAAGTAGTCTAGGGAGCAGAAAAATGGTCAGCAGGAGCATGTGTTTGTCCTTCGTACGCTACTATTTAAACCTGCATTGATTTAGCTAAAGACACTATTTAATACCCTATTTAAGTCACCACAATAAGAAATGTCTGCACAAGGGCTTTCAGGGTGTTCACTGCATTGGTTTGAAACCTCAACTAGAAAGTGGTATAATTTACTGGAAGAGGCAAGATCTCACTCTCATTTTCATAAAACGATAGTGCTAAAATTGAGGCAATTTCTTAAGGAGCTAAGCTTATAATGCTAAGCTGAGTTTTCACTAAAGACAGACGCGTGTTTTAGACTAAGAAATGAGACTAGAAAAAAACCCTGACAAAAGTGGATCATCACCTATCACCTGCATTTATTTGCACCCTCACACCTTTCTTAAGCTCTTCTCAGGGCTAGTCTCTAGTTGAACGTGGAGTGAGATGTTGCTCCTGCCTCACAGCCCGTGTAGAGGGAAATTGAACCAGAGCAAAGGGACAGGACTAAGAAATGGCTCTGACAGTGTTTTTACAGTGCTTTGCATTTTTTCTCAGGCCCGGGCTGTGGAGGAGATGCTTCCCTGCATGAAGAGCAGAGGTGGCTCTGGTGCTGGGATTCCTCCTGCTGAGTAAGTAAAGAGAAACACAATCGCACCCATCATTAATTCAGAGAGCAGGGGAGTGCCGCGTGTTGTTTTTTTTAAATACAGTAGACTCTCCTGCGTGGTAACAAATTGTGGGAGAGGTGGTGTACTGCTCCTCAGCGACTCTGGCTGTTGCTGGGTGGATAAGTCAGTTCACTGTGGGGGAAAATGTTCCCAGGGAAGCGTTGCTTGTAAGCGGCTATTGATCTTATGGGATGTTGCAGAAAATGTGTGTCTGAGGTGTCACATTCATTCCTGATTTCTCTTCTGAAGTTGCCCTGCGTGCTCCATGGTTCAGTGGAAGGATTCTGTGTGTGGGGGGAGTAAACATTGGGAAATAAGGTTTCATGAGGGTTTTCGTCCTTGGGGAGACAATTGAGGAGGCTCAGTTTGGTGGTCCTTGGGCTGGCAAAGCTTATCCTTTCTAGTTAAGACCTAAGGTGAAAGGGTTCATTCCAGATGAGCATGTGGGAGCAGGGCCAGGAAGGGAGGATGCTGACAGGCAGGTCCAAGGACCAGTTTTACAGTCACAACTTGGGGCTAAGTGGGCTGAAAACAGCTTTGCAGGCTCTACCCGGGCAAGAAGAAAGGCTGTCGAGCAAACAAAACAACTGAGCCAACACTGCATTGTGCTACACTTTCATGGAATATCTTCTCTCCATGGGTGACGAAAGGTCGATGTTCTTCAGTTGTATCTGACTTCTGAAGGCAACAGGCTTTTCTCCCATTCCTCTCGATTTGGCTTTGACACCACAACAGAAAATGAGGAATAACAACAGGTTCATCTCAGTCTGCTTGACACAGGTTTGGTATACTGCTCTTTGTGGGAACCCAAAGGGTTGACCCATCCAGGAGTAGCAGGTGCCAGACCAGTCCTCTCCTGGGTGCTACCCCACTCTCTCTGCACAGCAGAGGATCACCTTCTGCTCCCAGGATCGACAGGGAGTATGTCCTTTGCCAGAGGAACATCTCAGGGTTTGCACAGGACACAACCAGGAGACGAACAAAGAGGATCACTGTTGTGCATTGAAATTTCCCCATCCCTGGGAAGCCTGGGGGAATTTTGTTGCTGGGACAGGATTTCAGGGCATATCTTCACACAAGGTTTTGCTGTCTTTGATGAAGATGCTGTAGTACAGCCAGAGCAACACAAGAGGGTAAGAAGGTGGTTGTGGAAGGAAAACACCATATATTTTTTGTCTTTTTTTTTTTTTCTCCCCCAAAATGCGCCAGTCAGGTTTGAAGGATGGGCCAAGAGGAGAATGGATGAGATGGCCCAGTGTGCAAGTGGCAGCAGAAAGCTGTGTGTGGGGCTGTGTTCAAACCTCTGTACATTTGGAAGGCCTTTGAGGTGTGTCTCTTTTGTGTAGCATAGACCCACATCTCCACACAGCTGTGTGCAATGGGGCATTTGGGTTTTGTGCATGAGGAAAGAGGGAGTTAGACCTCCGCCAGTGAAAGGCACATGGAGATGGTGTGCTTTGATTTTGCTGTGCTGGGAGGAGCTGGAGAGGGGAGGCTGGGCTTTGTGCAGGCAGACACGATAAAAGGAAAGTCAAGTCTGTGGTGTAAAGACAGAAATAATCACGCAGTGGTTGTGTGTATGCATGCGCATGCCCTCCTGGAGAGACCTTACGAGGTGAGAAATAACACCAAGTGTCATCAATCTGGGGATATGTTGGGCATTTGGGGTCAATGTGCATCTGGGATTACTGTGTTTGGCTGATGGAGGGCAGGGGTGTTCTGCCCCGGTGCTGCACACAGGGTTAAACGGTGAGAAGCGCACGATCAGGGATAAAAGTCTGAAGGACGAGCTGATTTTCCTGGGAGTCCCCGTTCTTTCCCACTGTTTCACTGCGGCAGCCTGCGCAGTCTTTTATTGGTCCCATTAAAGCCAGTTGTCTGTGCAGGGATTGATTTCAGAGGAGCGCATAGTTAATTCATTTCCAAAATGAAAGGCTCCGTATACATAAACCAGTCCTTGTCTCTGTCCCCCCCACCCCTCTGGATAGGTGAACCTGAGTATTTCATGCCATTTCCTTACAGCTCTGGAAGCCCTTATCGAGATTACAGTGAGGACAGAGACTATACTTCGCCTGCATGTAGATTCAAGGATAAAACGACAGATGTCTTTCATTAAACATCTCCGGAACGAGCTGTTCAGGAGGCAATATGTATTCAGACGCTATCAATATTTCATAAAGCCGTAATAGATGTTATCATAGATCCTCCATCCAATATTTATTGCACCATAATCACTGATACATTGCACCAGGGCTCTCCATCCACCCTCCCCTGCCTGTCCCCCCATGAGACGTGCACCCAGGTACACGGGATTTAAATGAAGTGCAAACCTAGTGCCACAATAAATTTGAAGGAGTTTGAAGTTGTTTGTTACTTCAGGCACTTTCAGGCCCAACGATAATGAAACAAATCTGTTTGCAGAAGGCGTTTTTATGGAAGGGTTTCAAAGTGAGTTGGCTCAGTGTAAATCTCTGGGTTGAGGCCATTAGAAAGCATTTAAGCTGCAGTGAGGCAGCGGGCTGTGTCTCCAAGTCTGTGGGTGTTGGAAAGCAAAAACCTAAAATTAGCAGCGTGGAAAATATGAGTCCTTTCGGGAGTCTGCTGCTAGGTCAACACAGGTAGGAGACACCTGGCTGGAGCCGGAGCCTTCTCTCCCTGACCCCACCAGCATCCTATGGAGCTTTCTGAGCAACTCTGGTGCTTCCAGGGGAGCTGTGTAGGGAAAGGATTGGACCTGAAAGATTTATAGTTGTGATTTTCAAAGTAGCCTAATGGATGAAATTTTATAGCCGGGGTCAGACTGCTGGTTGTGATAATCCCTTCTGCCCTCAAAGCCCATCAGTCTGAGGGGGGGCAGCTGTCACCCTCTACACTTATTCTTAAGTTGGTCAAACTTCTCAAAAGCATTTGGCTTCGTATCACAGGACATGCTAATGGATAAAGTGGAGCCATCCAAAATCAACATGGTGTACATTAAAGGAACAGCGTTTGTAATTGCCTTCCAAGTGGAGTCCTAAAAGGAAATTCCATATCAAACAGCTTTGTTTCTCGTAGACACCCTAATGGCTGATCTTGACCCTATCCCATTTAACGCCCCCAGCAATGAGCCAGGAAAAAAAAAAAAGAAAAAAGAGAGGAATCTGTTAAATCCTCATTGATAAATGTTGAAAGTGACACAAAGACTGGGGAAGAAAAGCTGCCCTTGCAGAGCCCCGGTTAATGATACAGAGCCTTGGGTTTGCTTGGCAGCCCTGGGTCAAGTAAACATGGTATTTTGGTATGGTCAACAGTCAGACCATTCATCTCATTTAACTGAGGCCATCTAAATGTTAGGTAGGTTGGGTCCACTTCTAGTCCTAGGAAGGGTGGATGCACCTCCAGAGCATGAGTGAATTGTACCTTAGATATCCCTTAGAGTGGGATGAATCAACTCTGGACAACACCTATTTCTCTCTATTGACAGTGGAGACAACTTAGATGAGTGGCTAACTTAAAACATGTAACTCCTAGGTGGCTAAAGCTGGGGCAGGAAGCCCAGCCCGGGAGCCAGGGAATTCAGGGAAGGATTGCAGGATGGGATAACTGATGAGTCAGGAAAGCCCTGGGGAGACAGTAGGTCACTGATGAGCATCTTGTGATCCTCCGGCCAGTTTTGCATAGGAAGGTTATGTTACCCCAGTATTTGGCACAGTATCTGCGGTTCAAAAAGGGTGTGGAAATACCGAAGGAGATTCAAAGCAGAGCCAGAAAGATTAATGAATATGAAATCACACCTTTCGGAGAGCAAATCAAGGAGTGTGATCTGCTTAATTTAGCAAAGAGAGGGTAATAGGTGGCTGATGGCACCATTACACCTGCAGGGAAGAGAAATGGTCGTATTGGAGAGCTTCACAACACAGCGGGGAAAAGCTGCGCAGCCATCGGTGGCTGGATGGCTTTGCCGGGACAGCCCAGCCCAAGAGCAGGGTGGTGTTTCTCCACAGCGAAGGAAATGATTTGGTGATATTGCTGGATTTCTCATCACTGGATGTTTTGGAAGTAATTAACTCAAAACCATTCCTTTTTCAGGGTTATGCGGTGCATCCTACTGTGTTTCTGACAAGGGTTTAAACGGGGTCGTGAACTGCTGGAAAATGCTTAAGAAACACCTACTTTACCAAAATTCTATCGTCTCTTCAGGCCCATGGGGCCCTGAGGGGAAGCAGACCATAAGGAATGTGCGCACGTGTGTGCAGAGGGAGGGATGGTTTTTTAGGATGCGTGAAAAATATTCGCCTAAAGGCTCACAGCAGTCTTGAAAATTGGAGCATAACTGAGATAAGAGCTTTCCCTTCAAAACAAGGTGTCCATGAAGGTGCTGGGTGCTGAATGGGTTAGGGGGCCTGGAAGAGGGTGGAGGTGCTGGAGAAGAGGAGGTCTGGGCTGGGGTCTGGGTGGGACGGGCATCCCAGGCAAGGTGGGACTGAGGAGCACTTGTCTCCATGTCTCACTCCATCACATCCCTTTCAAACAGCACCCTAAAGCCAAACATCACGTCTGTAAACAAAAGGGATTTTTAGCTTTGATTCTTCATAAATCACAGGAGCCGTTTTCTCTTTGGAGAGCAGCGAGAGGGCTGGAGTGTAATGAGCTGGTTCACAGGGCAGGCAGGGAACGGTTTTATTTGACTCTTTTGGGCCTTGTGAGCCCCCAGGTTTGACTTTGAGTGTTTTTTGTGAAACAGAAAACGTTTGCTGATGTAAGGGAGCCTGAAATAACTAGGAAAGCTTGGGGGCTGCTGACACTTGAATAAATCCAAATGTCCTGGTATTTGGTTAAACTTGAATCTGAATATTTGTGTATGTTTTTTACAACACTTACTTGCCTCAGGGAGCAATTTGTGGAGCTGAAATAATCCAAGAGCTTTTTTTTTTTTTTTTCCCCTTGCCTGGTATTTCCACCCTCCAGGAAGCGAAAAGCCTTGAGAAGATTGGATCATGCATTATTTTTACCCTTGCAAATAGTTCCCAGACGCGTGGAGCTCAAGCTGTGAAAAATGCACAGTGCAAGCCCTCCGCATGCACTGGCTCTCGAAATGCCAACCGGGCAGCTGAGACTGGACCATGCGTCTCACGGATAAAACCTCGGCGGGGCCCCAGCTGGGACCAATGTCACCTCGAAGCACGGCAGAAGCACGACCCCGCTTTTCCTGCACCTCACCCCTCCCTGCATTGCTCCAGTGGGAAGATGCACGCACCTTGGTTCCTTTGAGTTGAATTTCAGATTCCTGAGGAAACCTGGCTGCCTGACAACTTGGCTTCATCTGCTTATTATATGTAACACATAACCTCCTTAATATTACACATGGCATGTTTAACTGCTTAATTTACTTTGGGAAGTATTGCCAAGTACAGCTATTCTGTTGACATATCATTTGCATGATAAACTAGTATATTTTAAGCCACAAATAGGATGTTTCTGTGAGCTATCTGTCTACACTTTTACAAGCTACCAGCAGTATAGTGTCTTCGCTTCTTGAGATAGAGAATGCAGCCCCACAGCACCACCGGGGAGGGAATGAATGATCCTTTCTTCCAGGAGGAGACCAGAGACTCACGGCTTGTCTACATCAGGGAGTCAGATCGTGTAGCTCTTGTGAAATAAATTCTTGGGTAGGCATTCTCTTTGGACTAAAAATGACTTGGTTTTCCACCTCAGAACAACTATTCTTGTTTGGGTAGGACTGGAAATGATGCTTTTTCCTTAGACAAAAGTGTGACCAAGCCCCCAGCGAGGCTGACTGCAAGGAGCCTGCAGCTGGTGGCTCTGACTTGGGCAAACCTTTGCATGCTCAAGTGCATGTGAGTAGACCCAACCTGCCTCTCCTGGATCCCGAAGCCGCCCCTTGCACCTTCCCAAACTCTTTTGTCTGCCATCATGCACCTGCATGGCTGTCTGCACCCTCTCCTACCTTTTGGAGGCGGGTTGTCAGCCGCTAACAAGCACGTATCGCTCCCTCCGTGCCCTGCTCAATGGGGCAGCATCACCTTCCAGCTCTTCGTCATATTAGGCTTGCAGTCGCACAGCGCCCCGTAAAGCGTCGAGACCTTTGAAAACTGAAGGCTGACATCTTGAAGTCTAATTTGACACATTTCCAACAGGGGAAGCATTTATTACATTAGACAAGTTGATGCAGCTCTCAGGTTGGGAATTGCACTTATTTGCCATAATAATGGTGTAAAGTTCTCTTCCTTTTATTGTGTTATCTCTCTTTAATCATGCAGAGACGCTCCCCAGTAATTTTAATCAAAGGCTCAAGCATCACTTATCTGAGGACTAATGACTCAACTCAACGAGAGGGAAAACTTTGAAGAGCTTGCAGTTGAGCTGGGAGGAGCGCAAAAATGGGAGTTTATTTGAAACTTTTTTTCTTTCTTTACACGTGTCATTATTTCGCCTGATTTTAGCGGGAGAACCTTTGTGTGTCTGGTGAGGGGGGACGAGCTGGGTCTTGCTGCTTTTCCTGAACGTGCTGTGTTTAGGAACATGGCTGAGAGAACGAGACATACTTTCACATGAAAGATATTCCCAATGGAAAAAAAGATGGTGTGGTCAAAACTGTTCTTTTCTATGGAGAAAAATGCCAAATTGCCTGAATCTTTTCCCTTCTTGAATGAATATTTGAAAGATATTTGTCTTGGAATGAATTCTTTTACTTTCAAATGCCATTACTAACATGAAAAGAAAGGGTCTTTTTGGATTTAAACCAGAAATTCTTGTGGAAGCCCCAAAAACTTGTAAAAAATACCCCAAAGAGGGTATAAAAAGAATTCATGTGAGGTTTGTAAATATAAGGTTTCTGGTGCCGATTCCTGCTATTTTCGCTGAAGTAGCTCATTGTCTGTGTTGGAATAGAACCGTTCTGCTTTAGATATCTTGGTGGGCAAATCCCATGGAGCTCCTGATGCAGGGACCGTCTCTTTCCACCTGGCACAAAGGCTCTGCTTGGGGTTTGCTGGGGTATTGCTCCCTGCAGGTCAAGATTTTCAAAAGTGGGTGCCCAGCCTGCCATAAAGCGTGTCTCTGGCTGCCAGGGGCTGGCAGTTTGCCAGCAATCCGGCCTTTTCACTTTTACTTGCTGTAGCCAAGACAACCTGAATCTTCTGAAATTGCAAGTGCTGTTTGAATGACGTGCCCGGGTAGAGCAGAGGGCTTCCTGATGGCAGGTAAACAGCGTCATCCCTGCTTTCTAGCTTGGGGAATTAGGGCATGGAATCAGTGTATTGCTTAGGGATGTCAATGTTGGAAAGCAATCAGAGTTTTCCACGGCTACACAGAAGCCAGTACAGACATCCTGAGCTTCCCAGGGGGCTGGTTTTGCTGCCATGTTGTCCACCCGTGCAGGACGTCCTGCCTGAGGAGCCCAAATCTGCCCACATATTTTTTCTGCAAGTTTCTCTTCATTTTTACTCAGCTCTGCACAGCCACGGCAGGAGCAGAAGTGCTGAATTCCAGAAGAGAAGCTTCCTCTGGGGGTGTTCGGAGGTTGATGAGAAGCAGGAGTGAACATTAATCTTTTGACACACCGTTCTCGAGAGCCGTGTTTTTCAGACTTGCTCTCCTGGGAGATCTCCTGAGAAAGACCTATGTTGAAACCCTGCTCACAAGATGGCAACCAAGACCAAAACTCCTCGGCCAGAACATTACTGCTGCAGCTTCAGTGGCTTCTTCCAACAGTTTCCTCCTGTGGGTTTCCTTTGATGGGGAACATGGACTGACCATTCCTCCTTTCACCTTCAAGCTCTTGCTTTGGTCACAGGGGTGAAGAAAAAAGGGAGACACTGAACAAGATCCATTTTTTGAGTGGTTTTAGCTATTTCCACCAGGCACTTGACATACTTGTGTGTGCACCCATAGACAGCCACGCTTGTGGCCAATTCAGCAATTGCCTGTTTTGTGCAGATGGGTTTCTTGCAGGGTTCCAGGATTTGTTGTCCGACCTGCACCCGCTGCCAGTGCCGGCTGGGGAAGGAATGAACCACCCCTTGCCCTGCTCCGCTTTTTGCAGTGAGACTGAGAAAGTGATGGAGGGGAACCTGCACAGAGGCAGATGACATGTCTACATCACAGGCTGCCCAGGGAAGTGGTGGAGTTGCCATCCCTGGAGATATTTAAAAGACGGGTAGACGTAGTGCTGAGGGACTTGGCTTAGAGTGGTTTTGGCAGTGTTAAGTTGATGGTTGGACTCGGTAATCTTAAAGGTTCCTTCCAACCTAGACAATTCTATGGTTCTGTGTTTCCCAGGCATTAAATACAGCCTGAATAACAGCATCCAGTGGGGTGCTGCGCCTGCCGTGCGAGGGCCTCATGAGTGCAGTACCCACTGGCCCAGGAAAAGAGGGATTCCTTTCCAAGCCAAAACCATGCAAGGGCTACTTCTAAAAGCAACAGAAACTAAACCGGTAACTGCTCTGGATGTGGCTGTGCTTTTGCAGTGATGTGTCTCTCCTTATTTTGCTGTGGTTTTACAGATTCCCCTCTCTGGACCTCTTTGCACGCTGCAGTGAGAAGCTCTCTTGCTTTATGCCTTGGTACTCCCAACTTTTGCCTGTGGGTTCCCATCTTCCTCTCCAGGAGGGGCTGCGGTTTAGAGGTGATTTACGGCTGCTGGCGAGTCAGAACCACTGGGAGCCCCTGGGATGGAGACGGCTGCCTGATTTGCTGTACTGATAAGTACGAGCCAAACGCACCCAGCGATGCCAGATGGTTGTAGCGTTATCTATCGCAGTGGATCTCTGAGCAGATGGATGCTATATAAACATTTCACAACTGTGGTATTATTATTGATGCAATTACTATTAATACTATTTATAAGTATTATATTAACACAAACAGAGCACTGTAATAATGAACACAAAGCATACTTAGCATGATTGCTGGTCTAATAATTAATGACATCTATCAGTAATACTATCTGCTATTACAACTAATGATGCAATGGCAACACACCTTGATTTCCAAAGGAAGGAGGGTTTGGGAAAAGGTTCGTGGGATGAGTCAGAGCCCAGGGAAAGCTGTGGAAGTTGGAGAGGATGCCCAGCTTCAGAGAAAGTTGTCGTGGGAGACTGAAAACCAGGGACATTAACGAATTGTGGGTCTTGGGAGAAGCCATTTGGGGCTGTAGCATTACGGCTCTGTACCAGCTATCTCTGAAATAGGCTTTGCAGCTTTCTGGGCTCTGAATTCAAGGTGGCCAGAGCATCTGGGCTAGAGCAATTTGAAGTGCATGGTTTGTGCCTTAGTGCCAAATAAAAACCATTAATTGAAGGATCTCGGACCTGCTACTTGCCTGCGCTCTCATTTCAACTCTGCTTCCGACCTGCTGTGCGACTTTCCATAAATCTGTGCCTCCATCTGTCTTGTCTATTTTTATTGCAGTCTTTTTTGGGCCAGGACTTGGCTCTGTGTCTGTGTGCAGCTCCTAGCACAACAGGGCGCCCAGTCTGATCAGGACCTCTAGATCCCGTAACAATCGTGGTACTGAGATGACTAGTGATCCTGGTTGGAGCTCGGGGCTTGACTGTGATCCAGGGGCAGGATTCGTCTGGCCTAACCTGAAACACTGATATCTGTTCAAGTCTGAGCTAGTTTCCAAGCCCAGTGTTTACCTTAGAGCTGACTGCAGTATGAGATAATTTGTTGGTTTTGATTTTTTTNCTTTGATTTAAACGCTTAACTTGTGCACAGGTTAGGGTGAATGAAACTCCTCCAAAGTCTGGGTTTGCGAGACTTTCCCCCATTTTCCCCTTAAGGTGTAAGACTAACACAGTGAGTTTAGAAGTGACTAATTTTGCTGACATACAGAGATAAAAAAGCAAGAAGGTCTTTAAGCTTGGTGTGTCATGCGGCAGCATGTCCTCTGATGTGTCGAGCCCCAGGAGATGGAGAGGACTAAGCACAAGCTCTCAGGGGGGGAAAGGGCATCATTTGAATGCCATTACATGTCATGAAGCCCCTAGAGCTGCCTAGTACCAAGGCCTCTTCCCTGCAGGGTTGCGCAGCCCTGGGACAGGCCCCGAGAGAGGTGGTGGAGCTGCCATCCCTGGGGTATTCAGAAGCTGACAGGACAAGGTCCTGAGCTAATGTTGAAGCTGGCTGATATTTCTCTGAGAAGGAGACCAGATTAGAGACCTCCAGAGGTTCATTCAACACAAAATTATTTTTTTGATTCTCTGACATATGTAAAAATCCCTTTTTGTATGCACCTGAATATTAAAGCATTTATATACCTTTAAAAAATCAGGTCTAGACCTTTCTGCTCCAATAGACCTCTTTGAGAAACACAGGCTAGCCGATGAATGGCTTTAGACAGTGTTTCCCATCTATACATGTCAAACGCAGTAAGGGACTTGGAGGTTCCTGCTCGATACAACAACATAGGAAAGATTCATGGTATGTGCTTTACATCCCCGCCCCCGCCCCGAACTTCTTGGCTTCCCAGTGCTTTGTTAATGTGCATTGATTATGTTCTGAGGAGTTTACTGCACTGTTAGAAAGTCATTTAGGGATTTATTGGGCTGGCTTTAAATACTGAAAGTGAGTCATTCCCCTGACCCAACTGTGATGTGCCCGAGCCTAATGCCCAAGCTCAGCATGGGGAGGCTACAGGCCAGAGGTGAAAGTCCTCCCAGGAAATTTTATTTTGAAGGTAACAAATGGGTTAAACAGAGCTTGTTAAAGCACATCACTGCATACACAGGAATCGCCTAATTTCCTCTTCCACCCCGCTTAATCAGAGATAATAATAGGATAGCAATAGGAATTCAGACCCGGTGATGATGAGTGCCGTAGAACAAAACAGGCTGCACAGGCAGAGCCCAGCGCTTCGCACCGGTGACGGGGGATGAGGGATTTTTCACTGAAGGATTTTCATTGAAGATCAATGGGACTTGGCCGTCTGCCTCCCATCATAAATTTGAATGTCTCTCCTTAGATTCAGACGATTATTGGTGAGATGTGTTGGCAGTTCCCCTTCAAACGGAAGGGGAATGCCGGAGATTTTCTTAGAATTTAGGATTTGGCTCAACCTGAATCATGGGATGGGTCATTAGCCAAGAAAAATGCATACCCTTTCTGGAACAATCATTCATATTTTTGCAGTGTGTTGTTGCAGGGCCATACTTGAGATTGCTAGCTGATACAGCTTCTATTATTATTATTATTATTATTGTCGTTGTTGTTATTATTATTATTACTATTATCATCATCATCATCATTATTATTATTATTATTAATAATAGTAAAAGACTGAGATGCGCACTGGCAGGTTGGTTCCTCCAGCATGCAGGCCAAGCTGTGAAGTTTGGCTCCCAGTCCGATGGCTCCCAGTAGGTCCGTGGAGCCGAGCTCTGTGGTTGTGCTCGGAACACAAATCAACCCTGGCATTTCCATTTGCTTTTTTGCATTCAGACTTTGCTGTGTTTGGAGCACGTGGAGTCCCCATTTCCTACTGGTGGACCTCTTCACCAAGACGTTCAATGAAATCATGCAAACCTGGGAAGGCTGAGTTCACCTCAGGTGAGTCCAACACCATTGGAGATTATTTGGATGGTTCCTCATCCCCACGACAGCACTGTTTTGGTGGCAGCTCTGCTGTAATCAGGCCAGCTTAGGGTCTGCTCTAATTTACATCACTTGGCTACAGCCCCCTTTATCCATACAGTGAGCTTGGAAGCGCTCCTGCTTTGCCAGTCCAAAAATGCGCATTTATGCCAAGTAAAAACATCTCCACGAAGGACTCAATAATGCCCTGCAAGCACCATCGCACTCTGAGGTAGGGATTTCCTTTAAAGCAGATACCTCAGCTGTGAGTCCACAGCTGGGGAGGTGGGTCCCCCTTCCCTCCACCCCACAGAGACTTGGGCTGCATCCAGCAATGGGACGAACCAAAACAGACTTGCGGGGAAAGGACGAGTCTAACTGAGCTTTTCCAATGTAAAGGAGAAAAATTCAAGCAGCAGAAAAGGAAAAAAAAAAAGAATCTAAACCTCAGTAAGGAATTGAAATAAGCCAAGTAAAGGCAGCAGTGTGAGACGAAGCCCTGAGCCCCCCAAGTTTAAGAGCTCTGGGTCCCTTGGGTCTCTTCACAGGTCCTGCAGGAGAGGAGCACATCTCGGCCCAGCGGGGGACGGTCTTTGGGTACCGTTGGAGGAGGTCTGACCCACTGATGTTGGAGGGCAAAAGTCGGTCTTGCCATCTCGGAAGAATTAAAGGATAAAAAAGAGTTTATTGCTCCGGAGGGGTGAGTTCAGGATGGCTGTCCTAGAAAAAGGGGATTTGGTGGCGATAAATCAGTGCTCAGCCTTTTTGTAGGAGGGATGCGCTGCGGTGTTGCTGCATAGCTGGGAGATGGTCCGATGATCCTCCCTGCTGTGAAAGCTGCAGCTGGCAGAGATGTTTACATCTCTCCTTCCATCCCATCTGAGCAAATAACCCCTCTCAGAGCCAGAGAGGGACATATGGAGGGGACAGCACAAGATTTACCCAGGGCCAGTGCTCAGCATGGTGAGGAGCACGGGGAAGGGCTTCGGGCCAGGCTCTCAGCTGCTATAAATTAACGTCACTCCATCAATGTCAGGAAACACATGCTGGATTATACCAGCACTTTGGCTTCAGCTCCTGAGGCCCCGCTCGGGTACCGGCAGCTGAACGCTGCCTCCAGATTTCTGGAGCCGGGGAGTCTGCAAATGGTTTCATGCATTCACCTCGGTGCCTGCGTTTGGAAATGCTGGTCCAACACTTTAAAACAGATGCTTTAGTCTGGCGAGGGCAAGTTTTGGGTGAGGTCATGGGATACATTGAATCAGACCAAGATACTTCTATGCAAACATCCTTGTTCTACTGGGTTTCTGTAAAAATTGAGATTTCTGCAAAATATCTCCCCCTGTAAGTGTCAGTTTTGTTGGAAGTGTTCATTTCTTTTCTTCAGGAAAGTAAGAATGAAATACTTCCCTCCAGGCTGATGTTAAACTGTTTTGTCTGAGTTGCCACAAGTGGAGCTTTCTGGGTAAAAATTGTCACCTGGAATGTTTCTGACAGAAAAATCAGAATGGATTTAGTCAAAGTATTTTGCAAATTCATGTTGAATTGTGACAATGAACAAAGAAACCTCTGTACAACACCTGACGTTCTGCCTTTCAACATTTTTAAAATGAAATGAGCCTTAATTCAGCAGGACTTTTTTTTTTGACACTTAATGCCTTTTCACAAAAACACGCACATGCACATATAAAAAATATTTAATCTTTTCAGCCTAAAGAATATATTTTATCAAAATGGTTTTCTCCTCATTATTTCTATTGCTGCCAAATGAGAACGCAGGGATTTAACGTGCCCCAAGGGGGATGCCTGAGACCACAACCTACTCTTTGACTCGAGGACTGTGATGGAGTATTTTCCCCTGTGGCTCAGGCTCCCGGGGTGCCAGACCAGCCTTGGTGCCCATCCCACAGCTTTCCTGGGCTGAATGGCAGCGTGGGCAGAGGCAGGTTGATGTCTTGCGGTGCCAAAAAGAGCTGTTTTGACATATATGAATGGAAACTGCATGGAATTCCAGTTCTGCCTTTTTTTTTTTTTTTCCACGTGTTTTGAATTTTCTGTCCTCATTTGGGACAAGCGGATGTCAAAACATCAGGTTTGGATTTTTATTGCCTCTTGTCTGCGAGTCGCTCTGACGATGCACTGATTTGCTCCCTTGTATCGCCCAGGCTTGACAGATCGGGTGCACTTTGCGCTGCAGTGAGACAGACAGCATCGCTCCCGACTCCCGACTGCTCCCATGAGAGCTTCTTCCACACCAGCCTGGAACTCGCCGGCTCTGTTCTCATGTATTGAAGGCCCGTGCTCTGCAGTCGTCATCCTCCCTGCCGGGGCTGGCAGCCTAGAGCTGCCCACCAGTGCCTGGTCTAACCTCTGCTGCCTGCCTGGAAACAGTGGGGAAAAAAGCACTGCCCAAACAAGCCGCAGCACAAATCCATCAGGAGGATGGGGATGAGGAGCTGGGCAGGCCTTCCTCGGGCGGCTCTGGCTTGAGTTGATCCAGCCCCATGGCAGAGTGGGCACGAAAGCCCCCGGCTCACCCCCAAGGGCAGCCAACTTGGTTTCTTCCAAAGAAACTTTCTACACAGTTTACCTCTGTCCCCCAGTTAAACACAGGGACTTGGAAAGTCCATGCCACGGCATCAAATTCCCCCAATTCATTTATTTTCAAGCTGGGTGGAGGTAGCTGCGGGCAGAGAACTGCCTGACCTGGATTTCCACTCTCCCTTGGCTGGGGAGTTTTGCTCTGCTGATGCCTAATTACATCCAGGCAAATGTTATTCGCAGAGCTGGGCTCCAATCTCAGCTTCTAAATAAAGCCATTTGCGTGGTGTGGAGGAAGAGGAATGCACGGCCACAGGACCATTAACACTGGCATGGGAGTTAATGAGTCCTAAAGAAATCCTGCATTTCACTGGCTGCTTGGCAGAGTCGACCTGCTTGTAACAGTGGTCTATCGAACTGCGTCCTTTCCCTCCTCTTTTTAAAGTTACTTAATATTTTATGAACATCTATAGGGCAAGGCATTAGCTTCCTTCTCCACACCAGCTCTTGATAACTTACTTGTCATTTTTATTGCACATTAAGTGCTTTATGGGAGGGATTGTGAAACCTTTAGAGGTGCTTCCAGTGCAATTTTTGTCGATGTCCCCGCTACACGGCAACAGCCAGCAGTGGGATGTGTTGCTCAGTGGCGTACCTCTCCCTTTACGTTGCAGGTGGCATCTAAAAGTCTCCGATGGGGACCCCGTTCAGTTGCCCCTGTGCAAATGCCGGGAAGTCCCTGCTCTGGGGCGTTGCCCGGGCTGGATCTGGCATTGCCTGCGGGGAGGCGGCAATAGGCAGGGCAAGATGTGGTGTTTGCTAGATGCGAGCTTGCGTTTACTTGGGAAAGGTTTGCCGTCAGATGGGCAGCATTAACGGGGATGACGGATGCGCACAGTGGTGCGTCCTGACACCTCTGGAATTGCAATAGCCAGGGGAGAGCTGTGCTGGGGTACCCATGGTGTCTGTTTCCTCCTAAATGAATCCCAAATCGGCAGTGATGTAAAAGGGAGGGAGAGAGGGATTTCTGGCTGTCACCCCTGTGCCTGCGAGGTTACTTTGGCACTCCGCTGGGAGCCCTGGTTTTGCTACTGCTTCACCTTTGAGGTGTTTATGATCCCCTGGGCTCTGCGCTGAAATTACAGGTAGGAGAATGGGGTTGTGATGGAGGAATGGACCAGGACAAATGCAAATGCCAACATCTGCCTTTAATGCTGCAAGAGACCTTGTTTGATTGTTCGTGTCTCTTTGACTTCACTTTCCAGCTGCAGGGATGCACGGCAGGCAGCAGCAGCTCGGGAAAGAGAAGCTCCAAGAGAATACTAAGAGAACACGGCAGCATGGAGAATGGCTTTAAAATATATAAACACAGGTATTCACACTAGAAATGTCATCCTAAGAGTTACTGTGTTTCTGTTTAATACTGAGAGTGACGTGTACCAAAACTCATGTCCCATTGCTTCCACGCGTCGCCCGCGAGACCTTGCTGAGAAAGGGGAGTCACAAGAGGACCCGAGCCCGCAAGGATTGGTCCCAGTGCCCAACTTCTGGGCTTTACCTTCTCGTGGATGCTGTGCCCCAAATTTGGCACTGAGAATTCGGCAGTAAAGGGTATGTGAGCAGAGCTAGGATCCTATGAAAAGCCAATTTGCTGAGAGGGACCCCGGCTGCTTATTGTATCTGGCAAAAACCTTCCGCAGCACCTCAGGGGAGACACAAGCTTGAAATCTTAATTAAAAAGCAGAAACCAGGGTTTCATGCTAGGCTGATATTGTGACTCTCTTCTCTTTATGGACAATTCTTATGCAAGCTCCTACTGTGTCTGTGGAATTGCTAATTTAAAGGAAGCTACAGATTTGTGCAGCGCAGGGCCTGTGTCAGCAGTGTTTAACATCAGGAGAAAGGAGGTGTGTGCTGATCCCTTTCCTTGTTAGGAACTTTCTTTTTATTTCTCCCAGTCCTCCCCTTCTTGTAGTCTACTTCAGAAACCACCCGAAGGAACACTGTCACCGTCTGGGGTGTGTGGAGAGAGCACCGGTAAAACAAAGCATCACCATTCAGCACTAAAATGATGTTTATGGCCAAATAGCGCTAAGGTCTGTATCAGCCAAAGGTATCATGTGTAGGATTCCCAGTGCTGACGTCTCCTTTGGAAATTTTCAGGGGGAAGGGGACAGAGTTGTTTGGACAAATGCACAAACATCTCTGACTGAAAAGGCTGAAAATAGCACTTGAGAGACTTGTGATTAATTTTTTTTTGCTTTGATACAAGCCCGGTGGAAACCTTGGGATGCCAGGCTGACATTGTCAAATCCGGCCCAGTCCATAACCAGCCTGATGTGACAGAGCTGTGCCATCTCCGGCTGAAAATGGACTGGGGATACCAGCCTCTGGAGAGGGTTGGCTTTCTTTTCATGTCTTATTAGGGACGTACAAGTTCCTCTTTTGATGCATGACTTTGACAAATGTAACTTCATTGCTTTGGTTTCTCCATTTCTGGAAGAAAATAAAATATTCTGTCCCATTAGATCAGTGGATGGAAAGAGATTTAGAAGGAACCTGGCGGTGATGGGAAAGCTTAACAGGCCTGAAAGTGCAGTTCTTTGGGATGGTCTTAATAGGAACACCTCCAGAATTAGGGAGGTTTTTAGGGACAGGGTGTACCTTATGGAGATAGATGCCCCCGAGGAGACCAAAAGTGCCTTTGTGGATCTCTTGGGCACCCGGACCCTGCCACACACCAGCCTTGGGCCAGGCATGACTTGCACTTCGTCGCAGAGATTCAAGAAAGATTTCAGTTCAGATTGACGCCAGCAACAGATGAAATTCAAGATAAGCTTATCTCTCCCCTTATGGAGGAAGGACTTTTTCAGACAACGCCTAATTCAATTGTGAAACTCACTGCTGGGGCCAGTGGAGACCAAAAGCAGAAATGGGTTCAAAAAGTCATTAGACAAACATGTACAGAGAAGGACCATCAAGGGCTTTTAAGTACAGGTTACTTACGGATATATCTTCTGGCTCAGGAAGGCCCCGAGCTGCAGATTGTCAGAATTGTGAAGGCTTTATGGCCGCACGCCTGTCCTGTTCCCGCGCTGGCCGTACAGGAGACTGGCCTAGGTCTGGTCCAGGAGGCTCTTCTTATACCCTTATCACAAATGGGCTCTGATAAACGATTAGAGATCGAGCAAAATGGGAGCTGGAAGGAAATTCAGATTGGATCTGACTGTTGCTAGTTCCTTGCAGGAAGGCAAGCCACAGCCCCAGGTCTGGACACGATTTGGGTTTTTCCCCTTGTCCCAGAGATGCTCAAATGTCACCCCTGTGATCCGGCTGTGAGGAGAGAGCACTCACGTGTGCAAAAGCTGCAGATCGATGGGTGGAAGAGAAACCCTCTCCCTGTAGCACAGCGGTGGGGCTTATGGCACGGTGCTGCCTGGGTTTTCTCTGGGGCCCAGGAGTACCTGAGCATCTCCAGGCTGCAAAGAGAGTGAGAAGACAGGCGCAGGCTGGTGTTATGTACTTGTGCTCAGTAATGCTGTTTCCAGACAGAACAGGCCAGCGGTGAAGTAGGTTGATGGATTAGTCTATCATCTCAGTGAAGCGAGGCTTGCGTCTGCCTAAGGGCATGGCTGTAAATGAGCCCCTAATGGATTCTGCTCCTAAAACTTCCCTGTAATACAGAAATAGCTGCATCCCTCAGAAGTGGGAAAGCGGAGCAGAGACAGGGTTTGAGTTACACCGGAGGGAAAGGATGATGGAGCCCCGAAGTGGTTAGGATGGCGAGGAAACCTCTGCTGAAGCAGCCTGGGTCAGCGTGGGTGATGCTGAGACTGGTTAGAGACTGTTAAATGGGAGACGTGGGCATCCCCCCTCCCTCACTCCCAAACTCTGCTTGCTAGCATTGCTGCTGCTGTAATAAAAGCACCTAAGTTAAGTCAAGGCTGAGGAACTTGGTGCTTTTTAGTTTGGAGAAGAGAGGACTGAGGGGGGATCTTATCAATACTTATCAATACTGAAAGGGAGGGTGCCGGGGGATGGGAACAGTCTTTTTCCAGTGGTGCCCAGTGACAGGACAAGAGGTAATGGGCACAAACTTGAACATAGGAAGTTCCATCT
>VZSZ01001266.1:44144-56716 GCA_013398815.1 Ibidorhyncha struthersii
TGTCCTGTGCCACTGCTGGAGGTGCCCCTGCTCTGGCGGGGGGTGGCACTGGGGGTGCTCCAGAGGGCCCTTCCCACCCTGACCAGTCTGCGATTCTGTGATTCTGTCCCTCTCAAATCCCACCCCGAAGGAATCCCGTGCTTGGAATGAGGAATGTACCTTCCCCTGCCCCTATCTTCCGACCCTGCCATCCTCCCCTCCTTCCCATATCCCTGCACCTCAGGACCCCCGGTTTGGCTCAGATATGGCATGGGAACAGGCGGTGGCCTTGGCACGTGGGGGACCACGTCCTTTGCCAGCCAGGATGCTGCTCTCCCTGCGTTCCCTCCTGCGCAGCCACCTCCGCATCGCCTCCCTGTTAAAGCAGCCCTTGCTCTCCCGCTGGGTTAAACAGAGGGAGACGCGGCGCTGCTATTTCCGTGTGCACTCGGCATGGCTGAGGGCTCGAAGATGCTAATAGTATCACGCTGTTTCTCTGTGTCTGCAAACAAACAAACAAATAAACAAATAAATGGCGTCTGCTCCGTGACGACTTTAGCTTCTCAAAGTTTTTGTTGGTTTTGCAGCTCCCGGAAGGACAGAGATGATCCTGAGCACGCAGTGGACCCAGCCTTGGAAACACCACCAGTCATGGGAGAGGCTGCCGGGTCCGTAACTGAGGGATCAGGTATGGGGTGCTGGGGGCAGCTGTCTGTGCTGGGGGAAGACTCACACTGGGTCTCATGTTAGCCCTTCAAAATGAATTTGGTATGCAGGTGGATCTTTCTTGCTGCCCATTTTTCTGAAAATCTCAAAATCTGTCCTTAGGAAAGCGAAAGAACCTCCGTTGTGAGGGCAGAGAGAGGCTCAGACCAACCCAGGGCAGAGCAGGGACCCAAACCACCGGGACTTGCCCATCTCTCTGGTGAAGCTCAGAGCTTCTTGCCTGTCCATATGAAGAAGCTAATGCCCATCCCTGGCAGAGCCCAAACCTGCTGAAGAGACCCTGGGTTTGAACTCTGGGCCATTCTGGCCATCAGGGGCTGAAGGGTGCTGTGGGTGCCCCAGGGCATCGCAGAAGTGGCGTAACTCCCCAGGCAACGCTCGTCATCTCAACTTTTCTCAGCTCACAGTCCATCAAGCCCTAACAGCTAAGTAAAAGGGAAGCGTAAGCCCTGGCGAGGTGCTGGCTGGGATTCAGGGTAGAGGCACATTAATTATGGCAATTCCAATAAAAACCCGTCTGGGTGACACTTTTCATGATAACCCGTATGCGCAGTGACTGCCCCGGTGCCACGCTGCGCACCCAACACACCCATTACCGCAGGGCAGCAATGCCACCGGGGTCTCTGCCAGGAGGTGTCGGTGTCCCCCCCACCTACGGTCCTGTTCCCACTGCCAAATAACCTGCAAGCAGGGAGAGGAAAGTGAGAGAAAGGCCACCGAGGCAGGCAACACCCCCTCGCCCCAACGGTCTGCATTGTTGCTGAAGCACTCTTTGCTCCCACTTGTGCTCCCTCTGTCTCACCCAAAATTAGAAGCAGCGGGAGAATTTGGGCTCCATCCCAGCAGGTCCAGTGCTCAGGTTAAGGTGAGCATGAGTTAACGTCAGAGATGGGGAGAGGTGGAAGAGGTCCGTGCCAAGGTGAGGGAGGCAGATCCAGCCTGTGGACAAGCCCCAAGATCCATAGGCGGTGTGGGGGGAAAGACTTTGCAGGTCCCACCTCCACCTCGCCCAGGGGTTAGCAGCAGCAGCAGGGAAATGCGGGGCCCTGCACAGAGCCATTGCAGCAATGCCCTCTCGTGGGGACTGTTCAGCTGGTGAGCTCCATCCCCTCCTTGAACAAGCTGGAGCTTTAGGATGCTCCAATTAGGGTAAACTTCATTTGTACAGGGCTGGTTTCTTATTTATTTATTTTTCCTTTTGCCAACATGCCTGTCAGTCAGCGTTGTGATTTTGATTTCTCCCCACAGTCCTTTTAGCCTTCCCAACACCAGCAACCTTTCTCCAGGCCAGAATAAAACCCCCCAAACACGTGGGATTCTCCAGCCCTGGTGGGACTTGAATATAGATCATCCGAGTCCCCCATCGCCCACCCTAAATGCAACGCTGTGCTTTCCCCGCGCAGCTGAGCCGTGATGCCACAACCCCCCTGCGCAGTGGCACTGGGGCAGAGACGCCGAGGTGAGGGGAGCCGGTTCTCGGCTCCCTCTGACCTGACGAACCTTACAGCAAGTCAGGCTGTAACTTGGGTTGTGGGGTTGTTCATTTGACCTCTTCCTGGAGCTTATTAGTGGAGAAAACAGGAGTAGCTTCAGGGGTGCGGGTGGTGCCCCCCTTATCGCAGTAATGCCATGGGGGGAAAAAAAAAGCCGGTTCAAGTCAAGCTGGAGAGACATCGCGGGGCTGACTACAAATGTGGTACGGGCAAGAGGACGGGACCTGAGAGGCCCCACAGCCCCTCGGAGAGCCCTGGAGCTGCTTTCCAGACCCGCTTCACTTTTTGCAGCCCCGCACTTTTCCTTCGAGTGAAATTTGCCTTTCAAATGGGCAATCTCCTGCAGCTGCAGAAATTGCCCTTTGGCTGCTCAGCCGGTGCCAGGCTCAGCCCTGGCGCTCGCTACGGCCACGCCACCCTCTCCTGAGCCAAAAATGTAGTTCAAAAGGGAAAAAACACTTCTGTCTCTAACTGTTTGTAGGTCACAGGGATGATCTTGGGTCTTGTACAAAGTCTGGCAGACGTTACCTTGCAAGGAATCTTTTTAATCCGCCAGATGATTTCCTTCCCATATCCTTCCATCATTTTTATGGCCTTGCAGCCGTGCGCAGGTCTCGTTGCGTCTCAACGGGAGGTGGGAAATCCAGCTCGCACTTCGCAGTAAGCGCCTGATTCATCATTGTTAATTCCTTTTGCCGTTTGCCATAATAACAATAATCAAAATGAATTAATTTGGTGTTAGTGGAGAAAGAACATTGAAACTGCATGGGAATGGTGCTGCAATCAAATAAGATACGTGTCAATTTAAAGTGAGATCTCTTTATCTCTTTAATAGCTGTCTACCTGCCTATGACTACTTTTTATTCTCAAGGACGGACTATCATATTAATACAACTTATAGTAATTTGAAAATGTTTTCCATCTGTCACCGCTTGTTCTAAATATTTTAGTAAACATAAAGTGAATTTCTTAGTTTAATCCTCCCTTAGAATGAGGCAGAAGATGATAAAAACTGTAGTTTTCCCCACAACAAACATACCTTTTTATAGCTTATTGGGAATCAAGCAAAATATATCAATTAGATGATCGTGTGGAGCAGCTTCTTCTTTATGGGGTGATAACTCCAGGCAGATAGAAACCAGCTCTCTGGGTATATGGCCACAGTGTTTATTAGCCAAAGATATATTTATATGAGGCTAATAGGAAACACCATCAATTTATTATTAACACTAGATAAAGGTCAGAGCTAATAAAGGACTTACACATTTAAAATGAGACTTGGGTCCCAGATTTAGGGTCTCGTCTAAAACAGATGCTCAGTGCCCTCCTGCCCCCGAGAGGCTGCCCCGGCTGCTCGGTGCCTCGTTGAGGTTCACCACCCCTGGCAAGCCTGGGCTGGGGCAAGGAGGGAGGACGGTGAGCGGTTCTCAGCTGAGGTAGGACCTGGACCCTGAGCGATAATAGGGGGACAGGAGTGGGGATGCTGGATCTGTCCCGGACATGCTGCTGCCTTGGGGCCATTCATGCTCTGGTGGCTTTTTCATGCTGCTCCAGGGTGTTTTTGACTAAGTCAGCTGCTGGCGCTGCACATCTCCTCCCCGCTCTTTCATCCTGATGGTGACCTCCTGGTGGTGCCCCAGCAGAGATTTCTCATTACGCAGAGGAGGTGTGAAGCTGTCCCTGGAGCGAAGGGCTTTGTTTTCACCCTTGTGCTTTGTAGGGAGGAGACACCGGATGGGAAGAAGTGCTCTGACTATGGGCAGATCTCAATTGCAACACACATAAGGACCAGCTGAGCCAGGAGCCCTCCTTCGCAGGTGAGAAACCTCCTCCATGGTGGGTGATAGATGGGTCTGGGCTTCTGATTTGCACCAATGCCATGCAGGAGCCCTGCTGTGAGGTTTGCATTAGATCCCCATGAACTGGCCAGGAGTGTCTCCCCTTTACAAAGGCTCCAGCGAAGCAGTCGGCGGAAAATCGTCCCGCGGTGCTACGTATAGCCCCAAGCCACGCTAGGCTCTCATCTCTATTTTCTTCCCGTCATTCAGAGGCGAACTTCATGGGGGAAATATGAAAGAAACAAATTAGAATTGCCTCACTGGTGTGACAGCGAGGAGAGCTCCGAGTTGGAGAAGCTGAATGGAATGATAAATCCCATCACTTAAACCGCGTAATGAATTTTCCTGGAGATTTGTCTCAGTGTAAAGCGAGAGAGAGGGGGAAAAAAGTATGAAATTCTCCTCCTATTTTGCAGGAGGGTTGCAGGCAGCTCTGACTGAAAAGTGTAAATCTGAAGAGTTTGTGCCTGCAGCGCATCCAAATAAGTTCCCCTGCCTTAATAGTTCTGGGTGCAATTTTCAATGAAATGTCAAATCATCTTTGCCTCCACTGGCATTCGGTCTAATAACATTATTTTGTCCAAGGAGCCTGGAGAACTAACGTGTTGCAGGAGTAATTCTGCAGCTAAATATAGAAAAGAGGATTTTTTGCATTACAAGAAAACATTTTTGTGCTGTGAGGGACTTCTGTGGGGGCTGGAAAATCCTTTGCCATTGATTTGTTGGGTGACCTTGGATAAATCACTGTCCCTCTCAATGCTTATTTCTCTTTCCCTCTCTGAACTTCTCATGTATTTAAGTTTTGAGATCTTTGGGGCAGGGACCATTTTTTTGCTGTGTCCTTCTCAGCACACGACAGCAGGCTCATCCAGGAACATTATAGATCAACTGGTGGACTTGGGAATATGTTATTTTTATTTTTTTTTTATTGCATGTAACATAGCTATATATAGCTACAATGTTGGGGTTACGAATTAGACCACAGCTGCTGCTGTAGCGTTAGGATTTCCAGAAGAGCCCATAGGAGTGAGATGCACGTGTTGGCCCAGCTCCCCAGCCTGAGAAGGAAGGGCACCATGACACAGAGGCTCTTCAGAGCCTTTCTCTGGAGGGGTCTGCAGTAAAACCGGCAAGAAACATGAAAGAGTCGGACTTTTCCTCAAAAGCAGACCTCAGGAACCCACAGGCCAGTCTATTGCAACCTCCCTTCCCCCTCCCTTCTCTGAAGAAACACGTTTAATGAATGACAACCCAAAATATTTATAGTGCATTCCAAGACATGAATAATCCCATCTATTTATAGATATATTTTGATGACTGCAAACAAGAAAACTCAGTTCATTTCCATGAAGACTGTACCTGGAGTACAGGTACGTGGGGAGTGAACCAGAAACCTCACCAACCTTGGGGAGCTCCTGGCAGGATCGAAGAGCTGGTTCACAACTTTCAAACCCAGAAAAGCTGGGGTCTGTATAATCCGGGCTGTCCCATTACTGCTAGCAGCTCCCACCCTCCTTTCCACACCCCTTTTTTTTTTTTTTTTGAGAGAGGCCCAAAGATAAAAACCCTGCAAGCCGCCTCCTGTGGGAATGGAGCTCAGAGCATGAGCAAGCTTACAAATATGTGTTAGGAAAAAGACATTAAAAAATTATATTCCCTCAGGTAAAATATGAATGTTCCTCTGCGTTCAGACCGTGTTGTCTCACTTCACTGCTGGTTTTATACAGAACCAGGCTGTTGGCTGTCCTGGCCATACCCAACCAGTGGGTCTGCAGATTTTAAAGGAATCTTGAGGGTTCTCTTCAAAAAGCATGTTTTAATCTTAAAAAAACCCAAAGAAACTGATTCATTCAAATGAACCCCTCGGGCCACTGATACAACATCACCTGGCCATGTCTCACCAAAGAGAGGAAAGGTTTTGAGGTAATCTGCTGAGCATCAGGGGAAGCATTGCTTCCAGCTCCCACCAGCAGTAATCTCCCTCTCTGTCCCTGTTCTCAGCACATACTCGAAGCCCATCCATCTAGTCCAACAACGGACAATTACGGATTTGTTGCACGAGGTACATTAGTTACATTGATTTGGCTTCGCAGCACCAGCCGAGATACCTTTAGTTTCACGCAGTACATTAATGGGAGCAATAGGCATGACAACTCTTACACACAAAGGCACCGGGCTACTTACAGCTGGTAAATGAACCTTGGAACTTACATAAAGCAGAAGGTAATGAAGAGTAATAGAAGTTTTAAGCAATTCATTTTTCTTCCTCTCTCTCACTCTCCTTCCCACCGTCTCTTTTACCCGTTTCCTTCACCCCTTTCTTTCAAGGGCTAAGGTCAGTGGTCATGTCTTGCTCAATGCGGGGGGTCCTAAGGAGACAACATCCCCATCACCATCGCTGTTACTACAGCCAGGGCTGTGGGGGAGGGGGGGGGGATCAGGGTCACATGAAGGGAAAGCAACTGGGCAGCCACCCCTCTCCTCCCAGCTCTGTTGAATAAAGATTTTCACTCTAAAAATGCTTTAGAATATTGCAAAAAGAAGAAAAGGATGGGACGTGCTTATTTTAGTATAGACAATTTTTAAAAAGTTCTGGACTTCATAAATTTGAGAATTATAACAACAAAATCAAAATTTTTTCCTTTTTTTTTTTTCTGTTTTGCCCTGGCTGGGCAATAGGAATGAGTCTTGGCTGGATATTTCTGCAACTAACAGGGGACTAACCTCATCTCCACTTCTTAGCCTCAGATCTTGGCTTAAGGACAGTAGGAACTTCCCATGGGATGTATTAAGGATCATTGCCCTCATTAGCCTTTTAGGCTACGCACGTGAGTATATATGCATGCAAGTACCCGTCTATCCATGCGGTCCATCACAAAAACATTTCTGTTGCTTGGGTTTTGACTGGTGGACATGGGAACGGCGTTTCAAGGATGAAGCTCAGCAGTTCAGTTCAGTGGAGATCTTGTCTAAGAAGCTGCCCCAAGCTCAGCAGAGCTGTGATTTTGAGAGCGAATGTCCCCAGAAGACAGTTAACCTGAATTTCGGAAGGATGTTTTTTATCTGCCTAGTGGGGTAGAGCAGAGGAGCCTGGTGCAAGATTTGGGGTGGGCCAGGTCTCTAAAGGGTAGATGTCTTGTGACATCCAGGTGCTGGTAATGGCTTACAGCTGTCTAACGTGAAAGGCAGCTATTCTGGTCGGCAGCTTCAGTGAGATTTAATGTGGCCTAATGCAACACTTTTTGTCTTAGCTTTGCTGATGCACTGATGAGCTGAGAGTGGTAGTGCACCTCCCACCCCCGAAACATTTCCCAGAGGCAAAGAAAAGCTGTGTCTGCAGTGAAATGTCCCAGCTGAGTGGAAATGGGAAGGCTGAAAGCCAAAGGAATAATTTAGAAAATTACAAAAAAATGCCAGTTTAATTCTTGCCTATTTCCTGAACTATTTGTGGCCCTGGAAACCTCCAGATGTGAAGGCAAGCAAGGATTCCAAAAATTTTCATTGCACAGATAAATTTGAGGCCTTTAATTTTTATTCTTGATTTGGGGAGGGAGTGTAGAAAAGAAGAAAATACCCATGGACTCTTCCTTGCTGCAGGGTTTCACTCACTGTCACTTTGAATGCTACGACAATGGTCACGGTTGGCAAAAGCATCCTGGTGCCGGCAACCCACCAGCTGGCAGCATCTCTGGGCCACGGTCTAATGGGTTAAACACTAGGCTGGAGCACTACTCTCAACCACCCACGGCGTGATCGTGAGTGGAGCGTGTCTTCCCATTTCCTTCTGGAAAATGGAAACCGTTGTTTTCACGCGGGTTGAGCTGTGAAACAGGAGGGTGGTTTGTTGTGAATGCAGCTGAAATTTGCTTTTCTACCCAGGAAACAGGCAGCGTGGCACGAAGTATTGCAGTGCAAATTACACTTTCCTTTATTTGGGCTTTAGATTATGGAACTAAAATTAAATTTAAACTCTTTGCGGAAAGGTAATTTTTCCTAATCACTCACACTGCTGCACAGATCTCTACAACTTGATTACATTCTAATTAGATTAATTGGATGGAGAATAATTTCTTTCTCCAAGAAGATCAAGTACAAAAGACAAGCAATTCTATAGACTCTGCAGGGGAAAAAAAAAATACAACAAAAAAAACCCAACCCTCATTCAAAGCTTTAAAACCAAAGCACAAAATGCACAGTAATTAAATTGTTAAAGAATTTATGACCATATCTGGATGAGCTAGGGTGGGTTTTTTATCCCTTTTCCCCTCTTTCATAATTTTCCCTTGTGCTCTCCTTCTTTTTCTCCTGACCATAAAATGAGATGTGGAATTCCAATTCCTTCATTGATTTTTGAGATAAAAATTTAAGAAACTCGAGTAACAAAAGGTTGCACTCCCGCGTTCTGCATGCAGAATGGATTGCCTTTGTTACAGGGGCAGAAAATATTGAACTGTATAATGCTGTGAGGTCTTTGGCCTGAATACTAATAGTCACTACTTACCAGAAATGAACACAAGCCAACGAGCTTCAGCATCTCCCGATTGGCTTTGGCATCCCAACAAAGGCAGCGAGTGAGGGACGAGGGACTTGAAAAGGGGTTCCAAGGCTCAGTTTCTCTATCTGGCCCAATATTCCTGAGCTGAGCTGTGAATTGGTGCCGCGCAGCTTTTTGGCTGGATGGATCTGGTTGGTAGCGCACTTGGTTGTTTCAAAATGGGGTGCAATGCGCTGTTGGGAGGTTGCGTTCCTGATGTCCTCGCTGGATCCTTGCATTTGCCCTTAGGCAGTGCTCACCTTTGCTGGGCACAAGTTCAAGCCAAGACGGGAGAGAATTCATCGCTATAAATTCATCCTCGCCTGGGAGACACGGTCATTGAACAGCGTGGCTCTTCCCTGCCGCACACTCTGCATGGATGAAAGATGCTGGGTTGCAAATGGAGCCCGCTGGTGCCCAGGGACCCATGAGGGCTACGGGGAGACGCCAGCTGGAAACTCATCCTTGAAGCTCTGGTGTCTCTCAGCACCAGGTTGAGAGGCGTCAGGGCCCGTTAACTTCTGGGAAGGACATGGACGCTCCTCAGTTGCTCTCTGTTGTCTCTTAAAAATCCATCTGTGATTAGATCAGAAAGGAAACTTTGACACCTGACCTTCAGTATGCCCAAGCAGGTCAATTATAAGGGTGCAAATGGGACCAGATTTGTTCTGGTGACTCTCAGGTCAACGTTACTCTTTTCCAAACTGTCCTAGGAGGCTGCTGAGAAAATGTGCCTTCCCGCTATTCCATGAGCGAACAAATCGTACCTATCTGCAGCTGTGGTGGAGATCATTGCTGCTAAATGATACAGTACGGAGCCCTCTTCCTTTTCACTCACAGCCATTTGTTTTGCCACGAGACGGGTGGCAGATTTATGCCTCGCTAGTTCAGCGGCTTTGCAAGGTGTTTGGCCAGTTTGTGCTGAATGCTAAGTGCACTCCAGAGTCTGAAATATGAAAAGTATTTGGATAAAGCAGATAGGCCACCTTGAAGACATAATCCCCAGGAGTAATGACAGGGCCTGGCAAAGCCAAAGCAGGAACTGAAATTAATAGCGAGAGATCTATTAAAGGGATTAGCCGTATGTTGTAGCACTTACAATGCTTTATCTCACAGTGGTTGTGGCAGGAACTATATATTTTCCCCAAACAAATGGTTAGGGGATGATTTATGATTAGAGAGGGTGGAGAGAAACTTTGCACACTTGGATTTCCAAACCTCCGAGCTTTGGCTCGGGGTGAGGGACAGTGACTTGGCCCTCATGGGACATCTCTATTAGTCTCTTAGTTGCAATCAAGATGTGCCTGTGAAGGCACCCTCCTTGTCCCCATCGGCTGTGTTCTGGTTCACACCCTGGAGAGCATGGACTGGATCCTGACCCAATGCTGCTGGATGGGAAGGTGTGCTCTGGAGCATCCCAGCGATGTCCAGAGCATGGGACAGGGTTGGGGCCAGTCCAAAGCAACCCCCCAGACTCATAGAATGCAGTCATTAATGCAGACATTACCAAGCGCACAAATATTGCCTTTATTTTTGAAGGGGAGCTGTGATTTTCAGGACCTTCCATTTCTAGGGAGAAGTTTTTGGGGGAAGCCAGTGGGGGTTGCTGCTTCCTGCAGCCGCAACACATCTGTGTTGTGTCTCTGCTTTATCCGCTTGGGCAGCAGAAACACCATGAGTCACTTCTGAAAAGGTAAGGCCCTGACATTTTGTCAACGCTAAGTGGACAGCTTAAGTGTATATATGCGCATATATCTCTATATCTACAAATATTAAAATGGCAGATTTGAGCTGTCAAAGGTCTGAGTGCTGGACTTTACAGCCTCAGCCTTTTTGGATGTAATTCTGTGTGTGCCATTTGTAAGACTAAATGAAAAATAAAGTAGGAGATGGAAAACCCATCACCAGGACCACACAGTAGGGGTGGAGCACACTTTTGGATCTCCAGGTCTATAATATTAAACTGGATTCCTCCCCAAACCCGGCTCAGGGTGATAATGGTAAAGCTCTCCTGGACTGCCATGGGAAGAGAAGCCATCCTCTAACCCTTAATGTCTCAATGGCACATAGTAAATTCTGGGATGTTCACAGGCTCTTGAACCTCCTGGTTCACAGTGCAGCCTAAGCAGGTCCTTTTATGTTTCCTGACGCTCGTTAGCTAGTTTTAAGAGAATGGAAAGAACAGAAAAATCAGATTTAGTCATTTATTTTACAATATGCCCCTAAAAGGAGCCTCATAAAATATGAATTTCACTGAATGTGCTTGTTTCTAAATTCAGAACATGTGTTCAAGTAAATTTGTAGCTCAGGAAATGAAGGACAAACTGCCTGGGACGGGAGAATCTGCAGACAGGCAGCTGCCCTCCCACTGTCCTGCCGTGCTTGCCGACCCCTCCAGCCTGCCCGGGCTTTTTTGCTGGCGGTTCCCTAAATATATTGCACCCACAGCACCTCACCCTTGCTGCGTGACACTCCTGCCTCCTCCAGCCAGGGAGTCCCTGCTCCTGGTCCTTAGTTTGCAATATTGATATTAGATGTGCACACAGGAACGGGTTGATGCCTCATAGAATAGAGTCATAGGATTGTTATGGTTGGAAGGGACCTTTAAGATCATCGAGTCCAACTGTTAATCCAGCACTACCAAACCCACCACTAACTTGTGTCTCTCAGCACCACATCTACATCTTGTTAAATACCTCCAGGGATGGCGACTCCACCACGTCCCTGGGCAGCCTGTTCCGATGGTTGATAACCCTTTCGGTGAAGACATTTCTCCTAATCTCCATCCTAAACCTCCCCTGGTGCCACTTGAGGCCGTTCCCTCTTGTCCCATCGCCTCTTCCTTGGGAGCAGAGAACGACCCCCCTCGCTACACCATCCTGTCAGGGAGCTGTAGAGAGTGAGAAGGTCTCCCCTCGGCCTCCTCTTCTCCAGGCTGAACACCCCCAGGTCCCTCAGCCACTCCTCGTCAGACTTGTGCTCCAGACCCCTCACAGCTCCGTTGCCCTTCTCTGGACACGCTCCCGCCCCTCCATGTCGTTCTTGTCGCGAGGGGCACAAACTGAACACAGCACTCGAGGTGGGACAGGGGGACGGTCACTGCCCCAGCCCTGCCGGCCACACTATGGCTGACACAGGCCGGGACGCCGTTGGCCCCCGTGGCCACCCGGGCACCGTGCCGGCTCCTCTTCAGCCGGCTGTGGACCACCCCCCCAGGCCCTTCTCCGCCGGGCGGCGTTCCAGCCCCTCCGCCCGAGGCCTGTGGCGTCCGTGGGGTTGGTGTGACCCAGGGGCAGGACCCGGCGCGCGGCCCGGGTGACCCTCACGCCACGGACCCTCGGCCCGCGGGTCCGGCCTGAGCAGGCCCCTCTGTGGAGCCATCCTGACCCCCGGCAGGTCGACGCTCCCGCCCAACTCGGTGTTGCCTGTGGGCTTGCTGGGGGTGCCCGCCATCCCCTCATCCCGGTCGCTGATGAAGATACTAAAGAGGACCGTCCCCAGCGCTGAGCCCTGGGGACACCACTTGGGACCATCTTCAGCACAGGTACCTTTTTCGCGCCAGACGCACGGCCTGGGGCGGCGGAGCAGGAGTTTCCAGGGTAAGGACATTCTGGGGCATCTTATTGCCGACGATTAGGCTGAAGCATCGCGGTTGCCCCCCGCCATGACAGGGCGGCGGCGCGGGCCGCCATGCGCACCCCCCGCCCCAGCCGGGTCCCTGCTGTGTAACGTCATGTCCGTGTCTGTCTCACGGGTGTCTGAGCGTCGCTGAGCGCGCCTCCCCTGCCAACTTTGCATAAAAGCGTAGGTTTTGCCTCAAAACCTTCGGCTCACGCGGCTCACCGGTGCTGGCATTTCGTGTTTCCCAGCCCGGAGCTGCCGCACAATGGCCTCGTGAGGCCGCAGGGGCTTCACCGGCAGCAGCTGTGACACAGTGCAGTAATGGTAATAATAATGTAAAATAATAATAATATGGCATGGCTGGAGAGGCAGACTCAGTGG
>VZSZ01001267.1:7580-25850 GCA_013398815.1 Ibidorhyncha struthersii
TCTCCTCCAGGACTGAACACAGCAGAGGGCAGAAACAGAAGAGTTAAGCTTTGGAGATACTGACTCAGATTCCTCCTAGAGAGACTGAGATTTTTCCACGTTTCCAGTAGTCCTGGCAGCGAATGCGTGGGTGTGGAGCAGGCTTCTGTGAAAGGCAAGCAAATCCCTGCCACTTTTACAGAGGTGGAAAATAACTTCCTTCCAGTCTTGCTCTGCTGCATGAAACTCCAGCTCAAATGTAAGGACTTTTAACTGATGATTTTGAAAGTACAAAGCACTGAATTGACCTCTTTTTGCTACTTACACATAGAAGCAACTAAGTGAGGTTGCTGGATAACACCTGGAATAAAAGGGCCCCACTGTGCAAACATCCCAGTTGAAAAAAATAGCCATGGCAAGGTGAAGGCTTGAGCTAAAGAAGACAGTGCTGTGCTCTCATTCTGTTGCCTTTCTAAATTATAAATGTGGGTTTACAGCTGATTTGCCTTATTAGTAGAAAAGTTTGCCCCTCCCTTTCACCATGCTTTGAGAAAACACTAGCTGTTAAAATGACTTTTGAGTAACATCTCCGTTTGGGGGAGGGGAGGTTGTTTTCTAGAACTACCATCTTTGACTTCTTCCATACACTGAGGAGGTTCAGACAGGAAAACCTAGTATGAGGCAAATTTCAGCCCAGCTAATTGTATTACTAGACAGTGGAAAAACCCCTTTTAGCGTGGGCTAACAGGGTAGGTAATCTATCTGTTTGTCATCTAGTAAGCAAAAAGGGAGTCTGTAAATCTTAGAGCAGATGGTAGATTTATGCTACAGTCTGTGTTCTTTTCATGGGATTTATTACCATATGTGCTGCTTCTATTTTACCATCCTTCTGTTTTGATTACTGATACAACTCTATTTGAATGCAACAAGGATTAGGGATCAGTGTAACGAATCCAAGTCAGGTTCCAAAAGAGCAATAAGCGGTGTACTCATCCTTAATGTAAAGATGGTACCAGATCTACCGTCAAAATTATATGAAATAAATTATCAAATTGATTTAATTATCTAGTTTTTGATATGCTGTAGTCTGGGGTCTGAATTCTCCAAAGAAGGGGTTAAAGGCCACCATAAGCTTTTAAGAACATTAATGCTAAATTAGCATTAATTAGCATTAGTATTAGCATTTAGCTACACACTGAAATCCAGAAGACAGTTGGCAACTTCTAGAAGCCTTCTTGGGTGGACTAATAGATGGGTGTTTCCTCTGCATCTCTTTATTCCAAGCTGCAGTACTATTATTCCTATTCTTACTCCATACCCTCATCCCCTTCTTGTCCATCTCTGTCTTGGTTTCGGGTAGTTGACTTCAACAGATGGGAGAGGAGCAGCCAAAAGGTAAAAATATTCTGCTAAAGATGAAGTCCAACGTACCTTTATTTCCCTAAAGAAATAAGAGCCTGTCACTAGGCTGCAGAATATGAGAGATAATTATTATACCTCACTGAAAGTCAGAAATATTTTTGCAATAAAAGCAGCCCAGAAGAGGTCTGATTCCAGTACCAGCTCTAGAGGAAAAGGGTGGCCAGTGTCTAGCCCTTGAAAAACAGCTATGGTTGTGGTGCTAGCTGTGTTGAGCTATAAAGCGCCCTAGGCTGACCCATAAAATACATCACCTTTCTTGTTTATCATTTGGTTTCGTTCGGTTGAGGAAAAGGGGAATCCACCTTTTCAAGGATCTGTTTGGGGTTTTTTCCCTCATCAATATGCTGGAATGAAAGGGGTATTGGGTGCATTATTGATGTCTCATCATGTCATTTTCTATTCAGGAAAAAATCTGTGAGTTCTGGACAGCCTAGGACAGCTAATAACCAAACAGTTGCATATTTATTTGTTCTGTTTGTTTAGTGTGATATAAATACTAAAGTTATGGCAGACGTGCTGGAGAGGGCAAACACAGCCCACTCAAATCTGTATATACTTTACACATGAAACCTGGCAGAGCCAATAACAGTCAGTAAATCTCACTCAGAGCATCCATTACTGACACACATTACAGTTTGTATTTAATATAGAGTGACACACTAGATACCAAGAGATGCCAAAAGAAGGATATTCTTCAAGTTTCTTATACTTTTGAAGTATAACACCTGAAAGTACTTGCCATGCCACAGGGTAAATTCTGACAAAAATCAGTTCAGAAACACAAGGTCTCACCTAAAGTTCAATTATGTCCTATCAAAGCACTTTAAAAATAAAAGTAACTTTTAAACAAATTACAATAACAGAAATGGAAACCACATTTCACAGTGAAAGCCTACTGCAATGATGCTTGAGAAACCCTCGAGTATACAGGTGTGCTCATATGCAGCACTATTCAGCACCAGCAATAGGAATCATCATATAATAACTTTGAAGAAGTTAGCTTGGCAACCTTTGACAGTCTAGCCACAGTCACACAGCTCAGCAGAAGCTAAATTTAGCCTGGTAAAGACCGATTCTTAACTCAATGCTGCTTTGAGTTGATGGGTCTTGATTCTCAGGCCAGGTTTGTTACATCTCTATAATTTAGAGCAAGTCATAATCTTTAATAGCCTTTAGAAAAGCACCCCAGTATAACCTGGAGAGTATACTGAGTGAAAGATCCTGCCTGTTCTAGGGGAACGGATAAATGACTTCCTGAACCAGTTATGAAAACGAGAAACTTGAGTGCCAACTCTTATCACACCTTTGCCTTGGATTGTAAGATTTTTATTTAACTGATATCTGTGTGGAAATGTTTATTAAGTAAATATTCCTACATTAATTATTTCTTTCAAATACTGGACCTCCCTTTCTTAAACATTGGTCCCTTAGAGCTTTTAAAAACTACAGCATTACTGTAATTTGGCAAACACATTTCTACCACATAACATTCCTACTAACCGTGGACTTCTGGACGATAAAGTTTGTAAGCTGACGTACAAGTAAACATACCAAACAAGCAATAACATCCACCTTCATCTTTTTAAGCTACTAGAAGTTCTTTTCAGGGTAAATACTATTGGTAGTGAGCCCCTAGCTAATTATGCCATATATAAAATGTTGACTACAGAAATAGTAACAACAAATGCACCAAAGATATTTCAGGTGAATGTCTAGAACAATGCATGCCAGAGCAAGGCAGGCTCTTTGGGGAGAAGTAATAGGGAAATAACACCTCTGCCGAAATAAAATACCTATTTTTACTAGTAGTGGTTGCTCTTGGGAAGATCTAATTATAAATACTATGTTTCTCCATTTCTTTCAGTAGGTTCCAATCTCTTTTGAAGCCTGCCAAAAGCATCTACCAAATGACAAGTTATTAATTCCCAGAGAAATCAGAGAAAAAAAACAATGTGTCAGTCATTTTGACTGTTCTGTTCTGCTATCGCAAACCTGATGTTCTTTAGAAAACATACAAAAAATTGAATATATGCTTTTTAGTCAATTTGCATTAGCGGTCCCTTCCACCATGCATTATTTGCCTTGGAAAAAATATGTCCAGAACACAAATGATACCAGGTGAACTCTGGATTTTGGAAGATATTTTGGAGACAGTTGGATGGTGAGACAATGGTGGGAGTTAACACACATGATTAAAGTGTCATTGATACATCTCACATTAAAAAAAAAATAGATTTCATTAGACAATTATCTAAAAATTAATTAACCTTAGGGTGGCACCTGTAGAAGATGCTTTTTGATGCCCCCAAAACTGTGCAAATTCCCATCGCTGATGAAAATACTGCTGTGGGTGAAGAAGAAGTAAGTAAGTAAGTAGAGCAATGTGTCTGAATAAAGTCTCTGTCTTGGTGTTGTTCCCGCAAATACTTAAACCATTTCTGTCATGATAGTGGGATATTGCCTGCAGTCTGATGATGTCTCTTTTTAAAGAAGGTCAGCCTTCTGAAACACTGCTTGATTTTTTTCGGATCACATCAGTCAGTCTAAGATAAGCCATTAACCCTCCCTAGAAAACCGTTCCCCCCAAATAGAAGGAACTGTCTCAAATTAAAAAAAAATCCTAAAAATGACACTTGCTGGCAAAACACTTCCAAACACTCAGTCTGTCAGAAATACTCCTTTATATAGTTAATATCATATTATGTCTTTCAAAACCCATATTTATATAAACAATTCACAAGCATGGGCTTCCTTAACTCTAAATCAAAATAATCACAGCAGCTAGTCCCAAAAATATCTAGTGGGTCACACACCAATTATCTCCCTGCCAATATTTAAGTTTGCTCTAGTGGATGTTACATGTTGACCAGAATCAATGACATAACGTAGAAATCTTTATGTTAATCTTTGTGTTCTTTTGAGAGTGCCAGAGCATATAGTCTTTGTCATCCCTTAATACTTCAGTTTAAATATTTTTCACTGCTAACAACTTCAATCTCCTTTATCTTTTGAGATTTTAATTTTCTGCTAAGATCTGAATTACATGTATTCTAATCAAGAAGAGAAATAAAGATGAAAACATTACCCCTTCTGAGAAGAATACAAATTTGGCTGATGTTATCAAACTGCTAATTCTGAACATTATTTTCAGACTGCAACAGACTGTTAAAATGAGTCACAGGTGTCCATCACTTGATTTAATGCTTCTATTTTATTAGATGACAATACCTGTAGGATTTTGCTCATTAATGGTTCCCATCTTGAGATGGGATTTTTAAGAGAAGTATTCTGTCTCAATATGGTACCATGGCCTGCCTTCCTCAGCTGCAGCTACTGTGAAATTACTATAATGTTTTGCAATTAATTATGGTGAGCAAGATGTTTCTGTATTCTCCCTTTGAATGTTATTACTAGATATCCTTAAAGTAGCTCCTAATGACCAGAGCCATGCTGAGTTCTACTGTGGCAGGTGCTGAACAAATATACAGCAATTAATTAAGCAATGTTGATAGTTTTCAGATGGATTTTCTGGGGGGGGTCATCTTCTTTGTATTGAATTTTAGATGTATTTCCATGTATTTAATGAGTAATTTATATGCACAGTTTATAATAGGGTTTCAAGATATTGAGAAAATGCTATCAAAACAAAGTAACTCTCCTCAACAAAGAAAAATACCCTTGCATTACCCATCCTAATGACAACAGTCTAGGTAAATATTACTTTGGCATTTGGCATGACCTAAAGATCAACAACAGTAAGGCTTCTTATGTTACCCAAGTTTCAACCAATCTGTACGTATTACAGATTGGATTACTTACCCAGAACTCCATTAGGTATGTTTTAGGTTGTGATTTAGTATTGCTTATGGTTAATAAACTTTGTTACAGTATGCTTTCTGAGAACTACACACTATTCTATAATTTCTTTTTATCTTGTGCTTTGATCTAAAATGGCATCCTAGAACATTGCCAATCCATAAATTAAAATGTTATATTTGAATCATTACCAAGACACACTGAATTGTATTGTTTCTAATATTGACTTTTTGTTGAATCCTGAAACTTACCTCCCCACAATTAGTTTGAGTAATTATTCTTTAGCTCATAATAACCAAGCCCATTCATTTTGTTTCTAATCTAGAGGCACAGCGGTCCCCTCCCAGCAGCCCTATTTTTAATAGAACTGAAAATTAATTTCAGTAAATTATGGAAGGAAGGGAGGATACCAAACATAATTGCAAGCTGGTTTGGGTCAGTTTAATTGCTGTGCTGTTTTTCAGGTAAGGCCACTTTGTCTGTACCTCATCTCTATTCACCCTTCTCTGTTTCCAGTAAAATCTGAGAGAAACCAATAGCTAAATACTTCTGCCCAGTCCACATCTTTCTTAGAGCTTGTTACACTTAGACATCAATGATTCCTTGCAAAATGCTGACGGCTCATGGATAAGTCAACCTGCCTTTCCCATTCGTTCCCAGGAATGTATTTGAGGAAAATCTTCAGAATAATTAAGAACAGACATTGTGCAAAAACATCTAGAGATTTTTACCTTGTTACTTGCCCAGAACATACTGATCGAAATAAGATTCATAATGTTCCAGGCTCTATCACTAATTACTCATTACATAGGTTGGCTTTTATGAGTTGTTTGTTTTTATGATTTGTTTACATCATTTCCATAGTTAGTGGTGAAAATTCTGTTAACCAATCAGCATTTCAGCAAGAAGATGTAGCATTTCAGTTTACATGTTAATGAACTAATAAAAAAAATTACATGTTCAGTAATTAAATAAATTTCCTTATTAAAGACTTAGTCTCACTTCATCAATATTTGATTCGTAGAAATCGTGAAGATAAATGTCACCACCACTAATTAAAATTATTTCCTCAGTAAGTTCTCACACTTCTAGACAGCTAACCATTTTTGGGCCCCTCACTACAAGAAAGGCACTGAGGTGCTGAAGAGTGTCCAGAGAAGGGCAACGAAGCTGCTGAAGGGTCTAGAGCACAAGTCTTATGAGGAGCAGCTGAGGGAACTGGGGCTGTTTAGCCTGGAGAAAAGGAGGCTCGGGAGACCTTAATCGCTCTCTACAACTACCTAAAAGGAAGTAGTAGAGAGGTGGGGGTCAGTCTCTTCTCCCAAATAGCAGGTGATAGAACAAAAGGAAATGGCCTCAGGTTGCACCAGGGGAGGTTTAGGTTCGATATCAGCAAAAATATCTTCACCGAAAGGGTTGTCAGGCTGCCCAGGGAAGTTGTTGAGTCACCATCCCTGGAGGTATCTAAAAGACATGTGGACACGGCACTTAGGACCATGGTTTAGTGGTGGACTTGGCGGTGTTAGGTTTATGGTTGGACTCAATGATCTTAAGGCTCTTTTCCAACATAAATTATTCTATGATTCTATGATTATTGCTCTATTCTTACCTCCTAAAGTGCTCAAACTTATTACTGGTCAAATAAGAACTGCAGCCATTTCAAGATACTGCTTTCTGTTCAGGTATTTTACATATTTTGTTTTAGCCATCTCTTTTTGTTACACATCTCCTCACAAACTTTATGCATGTGCCTCTGCTGTCACTCTGGTACTTGCTCTTTGGGGCTGGAATCAGGGCATCCCTAATAGAGGGGTATTGACTGTGGAAATCACTCCCTCTGCTGGTCATTCGAGACTCTTGCTTTTACAGTTTATAACCTCAACCCAGCATGTACCAGATGGATCTAATCTACTGTTCTATCTTTTCCTATCTGTTTAGTGTCCCACTGTCTGGAAGCACAGTCAGTACTTTTGCTTTACATAAAACAATCATATACACATTTTTATAGTGAGCAAGAGATACTGTCCGCATGTTTCTGTTGAACTCAGAAAATTAAGAGAGATATTTAATGGAAAGAGGAGGTACTTGGTAAACAAATAAAAGTAGAGCAGTGCCAGATAAAAAAAAAAATACTGAATGACAATAAGAAAAGGGTAGATAAAATCCAGAACACAAGAATATTAGTACCTTGACAAGATAAGAGATACAAAAGATTGCAAAGGGAACAAAGAAAATGTTTTAAAACTATTACTACAGAAAAAATACGCAGGCTTAGCAGGTATCAAAAAGTGCATTAAAAATGTAGTTAGGAGAAACATGGAAAAAAACAAAAAAAAATCCCAAAGGCAGATACCTAGAGTTGGATTCTGTGGCTACCCCAAGCATGCACTTTCTACAAGGTGGTGCGAGAAACGTACGTATCCCATGCAGTGTAGAATTGTAACTGTACAACAACATCACTTTAGATGAGGGCAGTACTGCTCCTGTTCATTGACAATTCAACCTCTTGCAAGATTATGAATAGCTGAAAATACAATTTTCCTGACATTTCTTTTTTATTTAAAAATATTACATTAAAAAGATGTGAAAGCACACATATGATTTCTCAGGTCAGAAGACATGCAAACATGGTTATGGGCATGAGTCTGCTAATAACATCTAGCTGTTCCTTCCCTCGGATGCAGAAATAGTAACTTTAGCTCTTTTGGTTAGTGATGTGGCACTTTTACAACGCACCACAAGTGGTTGCTTTAGGAGACGCCTTGTGTCCCAGGGTCATTCAGAAGCATCCAGAGCAGTGACAGATGTGCTGCCTACACACAGTGACTAATCAGGACAGAGAACTGAAGGGCAAGTGTGTGCCTAGGCGGGAGAACTCCAGTCCACAAATCTCTCCAGCTGTTCTGCTGGAGCTCTCCAAGTACTAGCCCAAGTAGGGTCTCACTGCCAGCCTGATGCAGGCAATACTCCAAGTGGGGAATGTGATTCTTTGACCCATCACATAGCTTCTCCTTGGCATGTTGCCTGGCTGTGAGAATATGCAGAGCAGAAAGGGCTTCTGACACTATTTGGATTCTTTTAGCCATCTGTTTAGATGCTTTAAGGACATAATTTTTCCCAATGTTTTAAATTAAACCCTGTTTTCAATATAATTCAAAAACATTTCCTTTCTCCTTTTTATTAATGCAGAATTACACTTTTAAGTATTCAGCTTTAAAGGATAGTAAAATATTACTATGTGCATTTCTATAGCCCCATGAACTGGACAGAGACTGTTGTACCAAACTGAATTTGCTCGCTAAGTACTGACAGCTCTTCTCACTTCTCCTCACCTTACAATGGGTAAGATGAATTAAATATTTTTGTGGAAGTATAGAAGGACTTTACTACTCACTATTAAAATTAAAGAGCAGCTTCTTATAATCCTCATTATTTAAATTGCATATTAATTTACAATGGTTTTGCTGTGCTGCATTTAGCATGAGGAAGCACAGGCTCCCTTGTAAAGTATAACACTGTCAATAGAGAAATCAACAAATATTATTTCTCATATGTCATTAATATTAGTAATCTAACGAAATGGAAAAAAAATGCATCAAAACAAAAACTGAAACATACACAGCCATAGGTCTTAGATTCCTGTAGCAGAGAAAAAGAGGTGCTGTAGCAAGTATTTGGCACATTCTGAAATGGTGATATCATGGACCAAAGGATAAAGCATTGGCTGAAGACTGCCCTTTAATATAAAATTATGATTACATGCCAACTGTATATTGCATTGCCACTGTTACACTGTAGCATCATTTAAGAGTTCCAGTCACAGCTACAGTCTCTGTCGTGCTCACCCCTGAAGATACACACCCAAAAAATCACTGCACCTGCTCTGAGGATTTTCAGTTTGAGTACTGTGAGTGGATCATCTCAGTGTATGTGGGAAGTGGGAGTTGCATGTATTATTATGTTATAAAGAGTGTACAGATCACATTGATTGTAAAGACTATGTTGTGATGATTGTGCATTTCATGTTTTTTTGCTATGTCTTGACTGACTGGACATCTACTGTGACAAAAAAAAATTCTTCTATTATTTCTAGTTTGGTTAAAATAAGGCAACTCAACAGCAAATTTATTAAAAGGGGGAAAACAATGGGAACAATTGAAAGGAAGAAAATCTCCCTTTAATTAACTGGCGAACCTCTCATGCTTTATGTGTATGAACAATTCTTCTTTTAAGCTTAAAAATGTTAATAAATTCAAATTCTTAATGAGAAAAGACTCAGTTTCCCAGTGTTTATTTGTACCTGGAATTTATGAACTAAAATATTTCTGGAGGCATATATTCTGTCTAAGATACGCTAACACGTTTCACTGATGGATTTTTTTTCNAAGAAAAATCTTTTTTAGAAATACAGATTTGTCGTAAACAAGCTCTGAGTTTAAATCCTCTTTTTTCCAGTAGAAAATCCAAATGTAAAAGCCAAGACTATTTTTTAAAATGAGCATATCTCTGTTATTAAGGCTTGAGAAATACAGTGATTTGTTAGGGAAGCTAGAGTGCCTAAATGTTTGTTTTGTACCAAAGTTCACCTCTTTGTAGCAGTTTTCACATTTCATCGTTCAAAAAACTGTTCTTTGTCCCCACACAAAACACATACAAAAACATTTCACATGTCAGGATGTGAGAACAAGCCTCACTACCACATATCAAGATTGCAGGAATTGTTTCCTTTTTCCTTCCCCTCCTCCTTCTCCCGTTCCTTTGCCCTCTCCTTTTCCTTCTTTTCCATTTCTTCTTCCTTTACATTTTTAAAATTGATTTATTTTATAGTAATCATGATAATTAGGTCAAGTTTCCTACAGAATGGGGAAAGAAAGACAGGAAAGGTTTCTCAAAATTCAGTCTGCTATACCTTTCCTACCTCATGTATTTTAAAGATTCTGCTGAATAGCATCAAATATTAATCACCTGATCAGCTTGCTATAAATCCTGACAATTTTTTCATATTTGGGAAATCTTGTGTTTAAACCGTTATGACTGACTATTTATTTTGGGCTCATTCAACAGAACCTATGTCCTGAGAAGCTGACAGGAAAGTACATTTATCACAGTATGGAACATAAATGATGCATATGAACAGTCCACTCTACTGGGCTAATGAATGCTGTTTAACATCAGGATACTGAAGTACATTTTAAGTTTGGGTTTGGCAAAGCAACCAGTAGTTGGGGGAGCGAAGGCAGACGGAAGTTCAACTGCAGACAACTTATCTTGCAGAACAACAGTGTGCTGCATGATCACATTCTTATTATCTTCTGTGGAATGATTTTTATCTGCAGATTTTTCCCCCACTGTTAACAGCAGTTATTTTTTCAGTGTCTTGTTACTCATTAGAAATTTTGACACTAAGCGAAGTTCATGGACTCAGCACAATTTAACTTTCATGATCCAATTCATGTGCATATTTCTAATTATATAGACAAAAGAAGGAAGTTACGTATGATATCAAACTGCACTACAAGTTCTGCATCACCTTTGAAACTGCTGGAAGTTGTCTCTGGGTATAAGAATCCCAGGAAAGAGCTCACACTGTTCCCAACTACATCCTGACATATTTAGTTAATTAACGATTTAGGTTTCAAAACAGCAGTTCTTACTGATTTATTGATCTAAAGGTGGATTTTTGAGACCTTCTTCCAGAAATAATGTAATAATTGATAGCTCCAAAGAGGGGAAGGCAATGTCCCTGTGCTCTCACTCCAGGCAGGAAGGCAGGCAGGGGAGACATTAGGCCTTTGGGGGATGGCACACGGGACAGACCACATGATGGTACAGTTCAACTTCCATTGCTTTTGTGAACTGTGCGGTTTTTCCACTGTCAGGTCAGAACAAGCCCCCAAGCATGTCATTTCAGGCTGCAGGCATTGATTTTGAAAATCAAGATGGAAAAAGACGGCAGATCTTTCCCCAGAAAAGGCCACACACACACTTGCAAAGACTGGGGTGATGAGAAGACAGCACGGACTGATTGCAGCTGCTGAGTTCCCATGTGTTTGGAAGCTCTTGCTAATCCCTGGCTAGCAATGCTCTCTATCTTGCGCTGCAAAATGCATCCACACCAGGGCTCCACACAGACCACCCCAAACTGCTTGTACCACACCCAGATCACACCAGGAAGACGTTTCCAGTGAACAACACCTTTGCTAAAGCCACAGCATCTCCAAGGAAGAGTTCGGTTCAAGACACTCCCACCTTCTGCCAGGGGGATCAAAGCAGAAAGGATTGTGCCTCTGCTCCTCCCAGGACCTGAGCCTGCCTCCCACCCACATGCCCAGGCAGGTGCTCCTGCACCCCAACCCTTGAGCCCCATAGCCCAGGAACAGCACACGGCCACTGCTGGCAGCAGTGGAGAGCTCTGCAATGGAGTGCGCAAGGCCTCCCAGCTGAGGCTGCCCAGGGATGTGGTCTGTCCAGCCTGGAGCCGGGCTTTCACTGGGCTGAGCTGCCACAGCACTCTGCTGACCAGGCAGCCATGGTGCCTTCATTGCACTCTTGCTCCCTCGGTAGGGCACAACCATGGTTTTACACAAAGACCAGCCCCAAGGTGTGTTTCTGCACAGAAGGAGGTACTGGATGCATCTATACCGAGGTTGTAGTGAACAGCAAAGGCTGGCAGGAGAGCAGAGCCCCAGGACGTTAGGGAAGAGAGTGAGACATGGAAGAGGCAGGTCTGGGCTAGTGAGCGATGTGGCACAGGCTGGACCTGGAAACCTCCCCACCCTGGCGAAGGGCTCCACAGCTGTACCCCATCTTGCCAGATGGGCCCCATCTCAGGCTGCAGAAGACACATGAGGGGGAAGGTGTGCACAGCACCAGGAGAAGGAGGAGAAAGTGCCACAGGTGGGGATGGCAATACCAGCTGCACTGTTTGTAATAACAGACTGAGAATTTTCCTGCAGTTTTCATAGTTTCATAGTTTTATTTTCTTCTTTAATAATTAGATTACTAACAAGTGCCTCCAAGTCCCCTTGGGGGACAGTCCATGCCCCAGCTGCTTCTAGTGTTGCCAGAGGCATGGTCCCTTGTGGGCTAAAGAGGCCTGGAAGCTGCTGGCCCTCCTCTTCAGGAGCCACTGGGGCAACCCAGATGAGCAGTCCCTGTCCTGGCCAGCAGTGGAGGGATCTGCCACTGCCTGCCCCAGCTCCTCATGCATGGGTGTGGGGGCAGGAGTACCCCCCAGGGAGTCAGTGAGGCCAGGGGTGGCCACTGGGCTGTCGTTCTCCTCCTCAGCAGCATAGGAGTCCAGGACGTCTAGCTGCTGGAGGATCTCACTGCACCAATCTCTGGCGACGCTGATGAGCTGGTGCACAAATGACACCATCTGGTTGTGTAGGAAGGGCTGTAGCTCCCAGACCAAGGCCTCCTCATCCAAGCCATTGCAGCACAGATTTACTATTACAGTGCCCTGTGCCAAAGCCACCTCCCACCAGCAGGCTCCATGCAGCACCTGGTTCAGCCAGAGCAGCAGGGGCTCAAGGACCTCCAAGCAGTCCTGGAAAAGGCCTGCCTAAACCTTGGGCTGGAAGCCAGCCACATAAGTCCTGGGCACTGGCCCCACAGCCCCCTGCTCGTCCTGGTGGCTGGCAACCAATGGCTCTGAGGGGTGTTGAACAACCATCTCCAAAAAATTGTCCTCTGATCGCATGGTGTTGACAGCCTGCCTGCAAGGGGGGCACTCTGATTTCCTCTTTGTCCACCGCACAGAGCATCCCAGGCAGAACTGGTGGAGACAGGGGGTCACATAAGCAACATCGTCTTCAGCGTTGTGGCAGGTGGGGCAGCTCCACTCTCTCTGTGGCCATGTTCACTTTTGCAGCATGCTTAGGAGAGCTGAGGACAAAGAGCTGCTCCCCCTCACTGGTGCCACAGCGGTGGGTGTCCCATGCGCAAAATGGAGAGGCCATGATCGCTCACCCTCCCAGGAAGGGAGGAAGAAATGCCCAGGTCCTTCAGGAAGGACACCCTCCCAGTGCCCTGTGGCTTGGGCATTTCTTAAGCACTCCCCACGCAACCAGGGCCAGGGTCTGTCTGTGGGGCCAGGACCTCCCCAAGCTGCATTGCCCACCCCACAGCCACCCCAGGGAGACGTTTCCCCACACAGCTCACCTCTGCTGCTACAAGGACGCCCCAGGGTGCTTGGCTGCCTGAACCAGGCAGGACAACACAGGTGATGGCTTCGGGGACAGGCACCAAGAATGGCCAACAGCAGCCCCCAAAGCACAACCCAGCACCAAGAGAAGCCTCCAGACCTTGCAGGCAAGCTCGGCAGGAGTCTAGGCATGAGCCAGGCTGGGCCAGGCTTTGCCAGCGCCCAAATATAAGCAGCAAGAACCATGCTCACAGTCCATCACTTGGTAACATCACCATCCACCACTTGGTGATGTCCCAGTGGGCCATCTGCTCCTATAGTACTCGCAAGGATAGTGCTCTGGCTGGCACCAGCAATCGTGCCTCTGCACACACATCTGGGGCTACTGCAATGCTCCTTTCCACTCTCTCCCCTCACCTTGTGTCTTCTGCTTGCCATCAGTGTTTCATGCCAGTCACCAAGGCCTCGGCTGTGTCCTCCCAGAGTTCCACGAGGTCGCTCTAGCCATGGTGCTCGTCTCTGGCGGAGCTGAGTCAGAAGGTTATTTAACTGTAAAAGGTCTCACTAACCTGAACAGCCCCACAATAACTATTTCCAGAAAGTGGTATATTCCATAACATATAAAAGATGGCTTGTTTTTTTTAGCCATTGCTCCCAAAATATGTCAGTTCTTGAAAATGAAAGAATTTAAGAGGTTTGTTTCTAGTTGAAGCTTTCTGTTCACACTTGGTGAGTTAAATGGAGACTCAGTAGAAGGAAAGCTTTGGTGTGATCTCTGAAAAGGCACTAATAGCACCACCAACCCCTTACTCAGCAGGGCACTGGTGAAGACACCAGGAGAAATCCCCATGGGAGACAACCATCTACAAAAGCACTCTTTTGAGCAATGCACCTTGCACCCCGCTCCTTGTTCAGACCTGTATCTACAGTTGGCTGTGTATTTTAATCAGCAATAATCAGCAAGGATCCCTTTCCCGTGCAAGTACTACAACCCTTTGGGCACGGGCATGTTCTCTTCCATCCCTTATAGTCCCACAGATCATGAATCCTTTGCAGCTGTGCCACTGTGGAAAAAAGAAAACTTGCTTTTATCTTCAGCGGGTTAACTAGTATGTTATCCCAAGTTATGGGAAATGTAGAATGAATAAACAAGTTATAGGGAGAAGTGACCTTAGGTCTCTTCTGTATGAGTACTTTCACTTCTAGGAACTAGTTCCCAACAAGTGACAAATGCAACACATCTAATAAACTTCGCTGACCTTACGCATTTGCAGAACATGTCTTCATGGCATTTTCTTTATCCTACCTCAAGATAGCAGGATTCCTTGATTAGCAGGATTCTGAAGCACAGAGAAGATCCCTGTCTTTAACACAGTTTTGGATTCCATTCCAGGGAACAAGCAACCACAAGCTAATAAGATGGTATTAAGAATTACTTTATTAGATCTAGTCCTAAGTAACTTTAAAAATATTTGCTCCAGCTCTAACACAGCCTGTGACCATACAGCAATTTTAGGCTGATCTGATCCTTTTTTCAAAAAGAAGCAAACAGAAGCAAATGATTTGTTAAATGATGGATATTCTGTATAGGCTTTAGATTTCTTATAGGAGTAGGATGAGCTTTACAAATCAGATTTGGAACCTTAACTGCAAATATAAACCATTATCTTCAAGGGAAAGGGGAAGAAATGTAATTTTCTTACAATTTACTTTGGAATAGGAAAAGCTCTTCAATGACAAGTTAAATTGAAAATCAGGGTGTATTTTTGAAAGGAAAATAAAATGCAAAGATATTATAATCTCCATGCAGTGAAATGTTGTGGTTTATGGTTATCATAATGCCTAGTGTTACCAAAGTTTTTCCAACAATGAACCCTGTAGAGAAAGGTGAAACAGGCCAGCGTTGCTCATTGAGCTTCTCTTAATATCCTGCTGTTCAAGTACGCAACCTGCTTAGAAAAAAAACAACCAGGTAATAGCAACAATAAATTTCCCCCTGTGTTCACTATCAAGTCCTGAAGGTTCTACCCAACAGCTTGCAGTTCTTCATTCATTTCTCCTAATGCTCCCTCTCTGGCCATTTTCTATGACACTTTCGTCCAGAACAGATGATCAAATAATAGATACGCAGGTCATGGAGACGACTCCAGCTGATCGGGACAGCCTAATGGGTCAAAGGATTGCAGAACTGGGTTAATGCTTAGGGTAGTCATTAGTGCACTATTGAATACCTGGAGAAAATGTAATTTCTTCTATTGGAGAAGATGTATTTTGGTAAAGAAACAAACTCTACAGGAGTAGAAGCCAGGATTACTTTTTCCAGCTTCAACACCACTATTAGCAAGGAAAATGACACGTCCCTGCTGTAGCTATTGGTATACGCCACCACTTGTTAGAAGTGTTCATAGAGCAACTGTAAACTGGATATACTATCGATGTGCCACGGATGTGAAAACAGCATGTGCCACTGTCTATGCACAAATCACTACACCACTGCAGTGTATTTCAGTGTTCACCAATGCACTGCATACAGCCTTGAATATAGTCTTCCTGCTATACTGTCCCTGTTTCAGAACAGCAAGCCAAAAATACTCTCTGGTTTCTGATTTATTGTGTGTCAGTTTGGCACTGATCCTTGGACTGCTCACTGTAGACTCAAGGGGCTATCCCGGTAAAAGCACTTCATATATATTGTGCCTTGGAATTAACTTCTGCACCAGGCTATCATGTCACCCAAAGCCACAGCACAAGGAAAATCCACTAACCTTCTTAGCAATCCCTTTATCTACTCTTAACCTTGCACAAGCCAACTGCCCTGTCCTCATCCTATGACAAATACTCTCTGTAAGACAATAAATACAGCTAACAACGCAGCTGAATGACACATTCCCCTTGCTTAATAAAATCAAATACACTGAGCAAAATTCTCAAAATATAACCTTATAGCCAGTAGCAAGGTTTTATTTTTCCTTATTCTATTTGCTGTTGCTGTGACATGAGCCACATACAGCCTTTCATTTCTTTCCCCCAGTGCCATCTTCACTGCTATTTCTTGTCAGGCATGGATGCCATTAAATTCAGATAGTCCAACACTACGTCTTACTTAAGCGGAAGCAAATGAGATGATGAAATTTTAAGAGTAAAAGCTCTCTCCCCCAATAGTTTCAATATCCTTTTATGTCAGAAGGTGAAGCCTTAAATTAGCAGCTAGCCATTTTTGCCTGTATTTTATTTCCTCCATTCATCTCCCTGTTTTGCTTTTTCTACATGCCTTTACCAATTAAGTTTGCTAGAAAATGCCTTATGACCTGCAACTCTTTACTACCAATAAATTATGCCTTTTCTAAATAGACCTTTCAGTTTAAATTCAAGCATACTGTACTGCACTAGAAATTATTTCAAAATAAGTCTGCCTCTTCTACATACAATTACTGTACAATCACGGCAGAGCAAAACAGAACAAAACAGAATATAATTATTGTGAGCATCCTACTTGTGAACTTTTTTATGTAGACCTGCTTTACTCGGTCTACATTAAGCAAGAAAAAGTAGCAATTAGCACATCTCACCAAATGTAATAATCACTAAAAAGACCCTAACAATCCTCTCCACAAAAATAAAAACAACAGCTTTTCTAACCATGGAGTGGGAAAATGGTAAGACAAGAAAATGGTTCATCATAGCATAGGGTAATTTGTTGTTTGGTTGCTTTAAAAAAAAAAAAAAAAAACACCACAAACCACATCCAACTATAGTGTTTAAGCACAAACAAGTATAAAGTAATTTAGTCAGCTGTAATTACTGAAAAGCATAAGGCTTTCTGAACAAATGTTATATTGTTATTTAAAATATTTGTATCACACTGAAAACTTTTCACATTAAAGGACTCTAAATAGCAGGAAGTAAATAAACCTATACCCTCTCCAGAGAAAAAACAGACCAAATAATTCTACTGTCACAAGGCAGTGTGTTAGAATAATAACAGGGTAGCAAAGAGCAAAATTTAGAAAAAAAAAACAGGTAAATGAAAGCACTGAAAAAAACCTCAAATGGTGGTAGTGAACTTCCTGTATCCATGAGAGCTCAAATCTTACAGTGAGTCCTACCTGATAGCATACCCTTGTCTTGACCTACAGGGAGTGTACACTGAAATGCAAGAAAAATCACAGCAATTGGAGGTCATAAATGTAGAAGAAAGAGTGAAATGAGGGTTTCAGTGTTTCAAACCACCTCCACAGGCCAAAAAAGTGGCCAGATTCTTTAATGTTTTTTTTCTTCAGCAACCTCCCAGCCTTTCCTACGTTCACACTGCTCCCATCCTGTGTTTGAAGCGGAGCAACTCCAACGGGCAGGGTGTCAGCTGCGAGCACATGTTAGCTCCTGATCAAGTCGGAGTGTCATGACAGAAGGCCGAAACACTGCTGAGGTGGCACACGCGGCCCATCTCGTTTATCAGCTTTTACTCTCCACCGAGGTAGAGCCGCCGCCCGCTGAGCGGCCCGTCGTGCCCACCGCCCGCCGCGCGGTACGGCCGCCCTTCCCCCCCTGCGGCCCTGCACGATTTGCAGCAATTTCTTACAGACGGTGACAAGTTTACTTCATTTTCCCCCCTCCCGTATTTCGTTTAAAGCTTCCTCTTTGCTCTTGCTATTAAAATAGTCAGGGGGTGCTGATGACACCCCGCCCAGCATGTGACTGCTTGCTGGCACTTGTCGGTGCCTCTGATGTCCCTGCCCCCGCTCTTTTGACTGTCAACTCTCCGGGTCCGGGCTTGTTCCTCCGGCCTGGAGGAACGAACATACGCTTCTTCTCTCAATTTTTATTGGAAAGTTTTCATGCGGCTCCCCGCAGCTCACTACCGCGCCCCTTCACCCTTGTCACAGCCCGCCGCCGGGGCTGACCCCACC
>VZSZ01001267.1:31850-92746 GCA_013398815.1 Ibidorhyncha struthersii
GAAGCCATCATGGATTCACCAAGGGCAAATCATGCTTGACAAACCTGATCACCTTCTACGACAACCTGCTCAGTTGATGAGGGGCGTGAGCAGTGGACATTGTCTACCTGGATTTCTCCAAGACTTTTGACACAGTTCTGCACCGCCTCCTCCTAGAGAAACCGAGGCGTTATGGTCTAGGCAAGTGGTCTGTGCAGTGGGTGGGGAACTGGGTGACAGGCTGCACCCAGAGGGTGGTGGTAAATAGCTCCTTTTCAAACTGGCAACCTGTCACAAGTGGGATCCCCCAGGGATCAATATCGTGTCCAACACTGTTTAATATCTTCACAAGTGATGTGGATGATGGGATCGAGTGTACCCTNAAATACTGGCCCACTGTTAAACAGGAGAGGTGAATTAGTCACCAACGACACTGAAAAGACAGAGGTTCTCAACGTCTTCTTCACCTCTGTCTTTACCAGCACTGTTGGGCCCCAGGCCTTGGGAACAGCAATCCAGGTTGATGCAAACACAGACCCACCGCCAGTGAAGGAGGAGTTGGTATGTGAACTATTACAGGAGCTTGATCCCTTCAGATCGATGGGCCCTGACACTGTCCATCCGAGAGTGTTAAGAGAGCTGGCTGACGTTGTTGCGAGGCCACTCTCCATAATCTTTGAGAAGCCATGGAGATCAGGGGACATACCAGAAGGCTGGAAAAAGGCTAATGTCACCCCCATCTACAAGAAGGGTATAAAGGAGGATCAGGAAATTATAGGCTGATCAGTGTACTGCAGTCCCTAGGAAAGTTGTGGAACAAATCCTGCTGGGGGCTATCACAAGTCAAATGAGGGAGATGATTGGGAGAAGCCATCATGGATTCACCAAGGGCAAATCATGCTTGACAAACCTGATCACCTTCTACGACAACCTGCTCAGTTGATGAGGGGCGTGAGCAGTGGACATTGTCTACCTGGATTTCTCCAAGACTTTTGACACAGTTCTGCACCGCCTCCTCCTAGAGAAACCGAGGCGTTATGGTCTAGGCAAGTGGTCTGTGCAGTGGGTGGGGAACTGGGTGACAGGCTGCACCCAGAGGGTGGTGGTAAATAGCTCCTTTTCAAACTGGCAACCTGTCACAAGTGGGATCCCCCAGGGATCAATATCGTGTCCAACACTGTTTAATATCTTCACAAGTGATGTGGATGATGGGATCGAGTGTACCCTGATGAGGTTTGCTGATACCGAACTGAGTGGGGAAATGGACACTTCAGAAGAGAGAGCCCCTTTGCAGGAAGACCTGGATAGGGTGAAAAAGTGGGCAAACAAGGACTTTATGAAGTTCAGCAAGGACAAGTGTAAGGTCTTGCACCTGAGAAAACATAATGCAGGAGTGCAGCACAGGGTGGGATCTACCTGGCTGGGGAGCAGCTCTGTGGAAAAGGACCTGGGGGTCCTGGTGGATGACAAGCTTCATATGAGTGAACAGTGTGCTGCTGAGGCAAAGCAAGCCAACAGGATGCTGGTTGCATCAATAAGGGGCATCACCAGCAGAGATAAAGAAGTCATTATCCCACTCTACTCAGTGCGTGTCAGGCCACACCTGGAATACTGTGTTCAGTTTTGGTCCCCGCTATACAAAGTGATGTGGACAGGCTGGAGAGCGTCCAGAGAAGGGCCACAAAGATGATAAAAGGCCGGTGAAGCCTGCCATATGAGAAAAGGCTGAGAGAACTGGCTTTGTTAGCCTTCAGAAAAGGAGGCTTACGGGAGGCCTTATCACCAGGTTCCAGTGTTTAAAGGGTGGCAACAAAGAAGATGGGGACTCCTTTTTTACAAGGAGTCACATGGAAAATAAGAGGGGTGATGGGTACAAGTTACTTCTGGGGAGATTCCAGTTGGACACAAGAGGAAAATCTTCCACACTCAGAACAGTCAGCTGTTGGAATAATCTCCCCAGAAAAGTCATGGATTCCCCAGTATTGCACACTTCTAGATTCAGCTGGACAGGGTGCTGGGCCATCTTGTCTAGACCGTGCTGTTGCCAAGAAAGGTTGGACCAGATGATCCTTGAGATCCTTTCTAACATGGTATTCTATTCTGTGATAACTGGTAATCATTCTTTAAATACCCTGTGAAGTCTAATACAGCGTTTATCACAGCAAAGTGATACACACTGCTTGTAAAAATCTTTCAGAGCCTAAATTTACTACTTTTTTTTAAATGTCATTCATACAGAGACCCAGCATTTTTATACATCCCACTTTCAAAATGTGACTGCTACAGAAAGTAGCAGCACTGACATAGCAAGGTAAATAAAAACTTGAGTTGAGAGAGATACTGTTTAACTCAAGGCGTTGAATCATCACATTCTGGTCATGAACAAAACAGGTTTCTAGTGTAAATTCTGCCTTTTCTGTAAGTGTCTCTTCCATAATCTTTTGCTTGGCCATCTTAACTTACACTAAATTATGTTAATGGAATCTTAACAAAAATTCATTCTGATTTATTGTGACGTGGCAAGAAAAGATGTAATGTTTGCCTTCATTTCAATTTCTAAGCTTAGTGTGGATCTGGTTATTAAAAGCTGCACGTACACTTGAACTAGGAGTCTAATGCATGCAGATGTTGTTTCTATTCTTCCTTGTCAAACTGTATTTCAGACTCTTTACATATGTAGAAAAAGTAGGAAATCTGCTGAAGGAAGACCTCAGATAAAATGAAAAATAAAGAATAACCTCTGTATGGGTTTTTTGTCATCTTTGATTAATTCAGAAAACAAGGCAGGAAAGGGACAGGTAGAAATGGGGAAAATGGGGAAAATGCAAATGTCTGTATGGCTCAGTAAGCCATACTGCTCTTCAGTCAGCCTATACTGAGGACCTCAGAGTTTCTTTGGTTACTGAAAACTAAATAAAAATTAAATTGTTGAAATAATTGCAAAATCAGATGTTTGGACTGTGGAAGAACAGAGATTCTTTTAATAATAGTTTTCAGTTTTATGCACCAGTTTCCCTGTCAGTAAGAGCTGTGTGCACTTCAACACTGAGTAGGCATAACTCTAGCATGGTGCTTGAGTTGAGTGCATAGATGTAAAAGATTTTCTTATGTTTTTAATGTAGCTAGCACAAGTAGGTAAAACCAGAAGCAGGTAGGAAGAGTTGGAGGACCTTTGGAGAAAGCATGGTGAAAAGGGAAGGCTTTGGAAACAGGTTAGAGAAGACCAAAGAGACATCAGAACATAGCAAGGCACGAAGAGAGAAAAATACTTGTCTTGTCCTCCTGGTTGTCTTAATTTAGGTCTCTGTTTTAGAAGGAGGTTGACTCAGGTCTGTGAAAAGCTCTGTTGCACCAGTAGTACTGATCCTCCCACACAAAATAATTTATGGGAGCGATCCTCCAGGGGCACATTGAGAAAACAGTCTTTATCTATGTCAGCATTCATTTTTGTTATGTGGCATCACATACATATGTGTGTGTATTTAGCGTGTAGGATAGTGATAACATTTCTATGGTCATATTCTGGGCAAACTGGAGTTCTCTTGTCTTCTGTGTGAACATTGAGGAAGTTGTTTTTTTTATTTGTCTTGTTGTTGCTGCTTTCTAGATCTGTATGCAACCTGGAAATAAAAACAACCGTTTCGCTTCGCTGTGTGAAATGTCTAAGCAGCATGCTATACAAGATCACAGAATGTTTGTAAAGTATTAATTAGTCTTCTTTACAGTGAAGAGACATCTGATAGACTTCTGGGTTGCACGAGGAAAATGTGTGGTTTCAACAGGTGACTGAATTGTGTGTTTTGTGGTCTTTACAGATAGACATACAGAGCTGAAGAATCACAAGTTGAAATGAGTAACCAAGAGGTTGATATTCTACGTTGCTGGAGATGTAGAAAATACATAGCAAATTCTGTTTGCCTTGCAAAATGTCATGGAAAAGAACCATCTGAAGTAAGTATAGAATCTGGAGGGAGTTTGTAACTGTTTCTAGTGCCATTGCTTTTAAATAAAGGAGAAGTATTAGACTTGCCCTCACTTAGTAATTAGTCTTCTGTCACAATAAGTACTAAAATATGCACAATTCCATAGAGAGTGAGTAATGTAAGCAATAATGCTGGTGAAGTTGAGTAGGCACTGATCACCTTTATGTTCTGCGATGTGAAGGCTGGTATTCATGATACATTTGACTACTAGCTTGTGTAGAGTACCTAGTGTTACCATTTTTCATATAAAAATGGGTTCTGTTTTTGACAGTTTACTGCACTCATTTTTTGTTTTAGTATCTCTTAACAGAGACCTCTTTGTTTCTAAGATGTGTTTTAAATACTAATTTCTACTGCAGTGGTTAACTATGCGTGAAAAATGCCTACATCGGAAACTTGCTCTTGATTTTGAAGAAGTCAGGGATAATCTGTGCACAAAAATAGTTCAGAAGATTAGCCTGGCCGGGAGGAGGAGGTGTGTGACCTGCCAGGCCAAAATACCTTTTAGTAATTTACATCATCTTTATTAAAATAAACAGAAAAATAATCATACGGAGTAAAACAGTGACAGAGTATTTCCTGCTGCTTTATAATGGAAGCTGATAATTGTAAAGACTTAGAGTCTTCCAAATATGCCAGAAGGCTGTGCTTAACATCCTATGATCTTCAATCAAAGCGAAAAAGCAAATAGAAGAGAAGGTGTTGATCTTTTTTATTAATGCACTAGAAATGCGACAGCATTCTTTTTGGCACTGGAGAAGGCCAGTAGAGGTAGAAAAAAGTTAGTATTTTTTAAGATCCTGATATAGTTAGTCTTATTAATAAACCCCATTTTAATCACTCCACGTACAGACCCTGAAGCTCTGGAATATTTCTCATGCTTTATACTTGAGGAGTTTTTATTTTGTGCGTGGTTAGAAGCAGGTTTTGGGTGCGGAGTCGGGGTGGGGGGTGGGCGGAATTTCAACTCCTTCAATCAAAAAAAATGTAGTGAAAAGAAGGAGGTATCTTTGTCCGTGCCCCATGGTAGACCTTTTAATTGCTAGTGGAGATCCACCATCATTCTGCACAAGATGGAAGTAGCTCCTTCTCTAGTTATGTAGATAGCAAATAAAAAAATGTAATTTAACGCTGCTGCCTGAGACATTAGGAGGCAAAGACTGTACTATGATGAGAAGAGTAATGTTTTCAGTATGTCGGCTTTCGCTGATGAATTTTAGACCTTCAGTCAAAGACAAAGATGAAATATGAGTAAAAGAGAAAAATCATAGAACAAATCTTAAAACCGTCTGTTGAAGTCATGAATGCAGTATAAACAATTCAAATCAGGATTATATCCAAGTTGAAGTACAGGTACTTGCCACAGATAGGAGGAAGATGATAGCGTAGGCATGGCAAATGGATCTGTCTGTCTGCTGTCATTACTTGGGAGAATTTCTAAAATCTTCTGTCTTCTGTGTATAGCCCAACTTTCAATCTTCAGCATAATGAAGCTTTTATTGCCATGAGTTTCGTAACATAGGAGTCAGTGATTTTCCATATTAATAAATTTTAACAACTGATTTTAAGACTTTGACACTGACCTGAGTTTCCTTATATTTTTAGCCATCTTTATAACGTTACTGACATTCTAAACCATATTAAAATATTTAATTACAATAGTATCACTTCTGTGCTACAAGGAAGTTAGGTAAATGTTTTTGGTTTAGTATCAGTTGGTGAAATGCTACAGTTTTTTAGATTTTGTTTTCTCTTCAATTGGTCACATCATTGCAGTAAAAACTCAAAAGCTGCTAAGAGTCCCTGTTTTCTCTGCTAGTTACTCTAACAAGCATTAGAAAATTAATTTAAAACTATTTGTAGCATAGTTGTGCAGTACTGACCGCGGTCTTCATATAAAAAAGAACTCAAATTTTCCTGTCTTTACTAGAAAATTGTGCCAGCTGATTGTGCTTCTAAAATCAATTTCTGAATATACTTGGAAGATCAGCAATTGCATACTTTCTGTACTTGTAACAAAACAAAACCACCTCCAGACGCCTCCATCTCCACAGTGGAGTCTATCCAATGTCCTTAGATTCAGAAATAGACAATTATTGACAGCGTCTACCTGATTTTTAGCTTAAAGAATGCACCAACATCTTTGAGTTTTATCATTTGTTAATAAAATATTTACTGAATTTGGGAATATGAATTCTGATATATTCAAACAAAAAAAGTTTACATGAATGTTGAGTAGCAATACAATCATTCTTTTTTTAACAGACATCACAGCCTTCAGCTGCTGCTCAGCAATCTTGCAACGTATGGCATGTGAACTTAGAAGCCATTCCAGAGTGGGTGAAATGCGTCATTGAAAAGGTAGATCTTTTTTTTGCTTGCATCTTTGTCATTCAAAATGTGAAATAAGTAAGGGGAACAAATTTCAAGGGCACCTTTCTGCAAAGGTCCACGTATATTACAGAAACCTTCTAACTAAGGGAATTTTTCTCAGTAACTTCTATTATTACCATTTACAGAGGCTTTTTTCCCTCTTAAATGTTTGGGTTTTTTTTTTTATATGTGCACAAAACCTACAACTGATAAATTCTGTTCTGCCCTTTTATAGATGAATGTATTTATATATGTCCAAATAACTGTCATGGGCACCTCTGGAGGTTTTGTCAACGCTTAAAATTATATTAATTATCTAGGCTTTGGGGTTTGGTTTGTCTTGATTATCATATCTTGCAGTATTAACACATATGTGGCATTTACAGTAAGAAGCATGTTGCTCCAGAAAACTGGACTGGGGGTTTGTTAAGAGATCAATTGTTGGAATATGATGTGATGTCTTTTATATTTAATGTGCTATTATGTCATATGAATAGAAAGTAGCTACCTTCCTGCAAATTCAAATGTCTGATGACAAGCCAGTGTCACTGCCCATTAACTGCCCATTTGAAATTGCAGCTGATCTCATAACTTTCCTGTTGTACTGATTACTTCAGTTGAGTATTTTCTTTAATATATTTTTGGTCTAGAAGTTAATGTGGTTGCACAGATACAGTAAGCAGAAACAATGCTTTTCTTTTGCCCTACAGTTTTTCTCTGGTGAGTCTTTGATTTTTGAGAGGCAAATGATACCTGCATTCCTTTCTGCTTAGACTCCAGTGTCTGTTTTACTAAATTGCAAGTAACTCCTGATCTGAGCAAATCCACCCTGAAAATGATGCACAAAGAAATAAATTGTTATGACTGTAAACTAAGCATTCAAAAATTAAGAACATTTATTTCATCTTCCTTCATTGTTTTGCTCTATGTTTTATTTTTTTAAATGCTAATTAAACTCTTTTTAAAATTAATGATCTCTTGTACTTCAATAGTGCATGAAAGAATAGTGTCTCTTGGTTCAGTAAGATAAATCTTGGGGGGGGTGAAAATTAGGGGTGATGAGGTATTTCACCACTTTACAGAATTGCAAAATCTTGAGGGCCTGATCATAAGGATGCAGTTTTTTACAGTACTTTACATGTTATATTACTTCAGTAAAATTGGATTCAATATTGATACTACTATTATTCTTTTCACCTTTAGCTGTAAGTGGCTAGCCTTCTGCATTTGAAAGCCTAGAGGGTCAGGTTGTAGACCTGGGAAATACAAAACCTATAGACTGCTCAGAAAAGGCTTAACATACTTGCTCAGCATTGCAGAGGAGCAATGCTCCTCTGATGGCAGAGGCAGAGAATGCAATTCTTCATGAACACCTTCAATATCTTAGCATTCATTCATTTTGTCCTTTAATATGCTGGGAACTCTTGCCTCATTCACTTCTGACTTCTCTGGAAAGATCCTGTGGGTTTATGGATAAATGTGTGGTGTTTTTTAAACAATTCTGACTTATCCCCAGATCCTCTTGGGCTCTGAATAATATTGTGATCATGTGTTATTTTCTCCTATATGGCTCCTGAATCAAAGGCTAAATCATTTTACATAAGCACAAAGTCTATTTGCAGGCTGTAAAAACCCACTGCTTCCCAGCCAGTTCTTTTTTGCCATCTGTCCCTGTTCTTACCAATCTCATTGGGTTTCATGCACGCATTAGTGTATAGATAATCTTCAATAATTATAAATATCTAGCTAGTGCTGCTAGTGACCTTTATTGACCTGCGTTTTCTCCATCACTGATCACTTTTTTCAGCTTCTTTAGCTAACCCTTCCCAGTTTTTCTTCTTTATGCAGTCCGTCCTTAAATCTGTGTACCCTCAGCTCCTTTTCAGATCTTACTGATTTTCCCCCTACCACCTCCTCCACTAGTAGGCTGTTACTTCTTTTACTGAGTCAATGCTTCCAGAGTCCGTTGCCAAATTCATGCTAAATCAGTCCCGGACTCCCTTGTGCTGCACCTCATCTCCCAGTCTCTGTCCAATAGGACATAGAGATGTTGTTTTTCTTTCCTGTCTCTTGCATTCCCATTTTTGCCAGGCTCCTAGCCTTCTTCTCTAACCTTCATGAATCACTCCTCCTCTGCATTTGGAGATCCTACTATTCCATAGTGTCTGAGTGCTGGAAAGACTAGCTAAAGACCCTAGAAAGTGCTTTTCCCTGAATTCTAGTGCCTAACCCGTGGCATCTGGGAAATGGAGTCTGGGAGACTTACAGAAAGGCTCTGAACCAGCTTAATTCTTCTTTGGGGATGGCGTATGCACACGTTGGTCAGCCTTATAAACTGAGAGAGACTGTACCTCTTCAAGGAATTTTCAGGGATTTGAAAGCATATGTAAGCTGAGATTTTTTTTCTCTAAGTTAAAAACATATCCAGATTTAAACACATTCTCATAGGTGCATGTCTTTGATACCTCGTGAAATTTTGAGGTTTTAATCCACGAGGCAGGAGTAAGTTTCTCAAAGAAAGGTTTCAAAAACTTTTTCTCGCATTGCATGTGAAAAACATTTTTCGTGCACAAGTCTTTTTTTTTTCTGAAACTGCAAAATTGGTTTTACTGAAACTTTCTGAAGCTTTCAGTCAGTCAAACATCAGTCATGGAATCATCTTCCCGAACTACCTTGAAGGACATTTGCAACTGAAAGCAATGCTTTAAATAGAAATGTTGAGCAGGTTCTTATTTGTGGCTCAACCCCACTTTAGGCACAGTAGTGAGTAATATGTGACTGGAGTTGATAATGTTTCTCATCTGGGCTTTGATTCTACAAACACTTGTGTAACTTTAACCTGCAAAAATGTTTGTGCTGACAGATGAATATATTTACTGAAAATACTAATAGTTGCGCAAATATGTAGTTTATAGATCTTTGATAAATATTTTCTTTTGAAAAACTACCTTTAAGATTGAAATGAAATTCATAGAATTACAAATAATGAAAATAATTGTCTCCTCATACATAGAGTATTAAGGATTTGTCATGCTATCTGCACACACATTATGTTGTAATACTACATACACCAAAACATAAGTACCATTTCAAGCTTTTGTGGGTAAGTAAAGTAAAAAGCTGTATTCACTTTGTAAGAAATCTCCTTCCACTGTACTTAGTATGCAAGAAATGTATCAGCACTCAGAAGATTCAGCTGAGAAACTGTGCTTGCCAATTCCAGATTAACATGGTAAACTGATTTCACTGCTTTAAAGGATCTAATGTTTTCATTAGTATTGCAGCATTATTCTATCTGTGGTCAAATTTTAAACATATTTCAAAGCCCCTACATTTCGAAATGTGGGTGCTAGATTTCTTAGTTATCACTGCAGCAAGCAGAGTTTTGACTAAAACATTATTTATGGTGGATTTTCTTTCTGCTGTGAAGTCTTTTTTATTGTGTTTGAAAAACAAAAAGTAAACCCTTTTATTAAAGAAGAAAAGTAACTCTAGTAATGATTTTTTTGTTTATTTACAGTGAATGTGTTGGGTGTTTTTTTTTCTTTTCTTGTCAATAGGCACAGTGGACAATTGGAAAACTGCATTGTCCATTCTGTGAAGCCTGCTTAGGGGGCTTTAACTTTGTTTGCAACTCAAAATGTTGCTGTGGACAGTTAGTAAATATACATTTCTGCAAAAGTCGGACTGACTATCAGCCAGCTTTCTCTGTTAAATTGGCAAAATCTTCAGGAAAACACTTACCTCTCTTCAAAACTCAGTCTGGTTTTAACAAGGATGCTTGCCATGAAGTGGAAACTGCAGCTTTGGAAATCAAAAATAAAGGGCATTCGTACATGGCCAGAAATAATAATGGTACTGGAAGATTAACAGAAGCACTGTGTCTAGAAGTAAGAGCTCCCAGACTTGAAATGAAAAGTAAAAAACTTCCCTTAAAGGCATTAAATAAAGAAAGAAGTCTTTCTGCTTCCTATCCTATGAATGATGTATGCACTGTAAAACCTTTCCACAGAAGATCACGTAGTTTGGATTTAAATATCAGAGAGGGACTTGTTTTGTCACCTGCGTTATATGAAACTTGCAGTATGGGAACAATTTACCATGGCCAAAATGAAAATCCACCTGTTTACGCACAAAGTGGCTTGCAATTAAAGTCCAGTAGGAAAGACGGTAGTTCTTTTCAGGACCTATACAGTTGCAGTGCTGACCAACTACCACAAAAAAGGTTTCGGGTTACTTCATTTACCACATTACTACATAGAGAAACAGAAAGTATATGTGATTTCGAAGCTACTGGACCATCTTCTGGGAGTGCCATTGCTGATGGGTCGCCTTCTGTGATGAACCTTTCTTCACCTACAAGTGCTGTAGAAGAGGAACAATACATCACACCTGTTGGTCTTGTGCAGCCTGCAAGTATTTCCTTCAACCAAAAGCTGAATAAGAGAGAAAGAAACAAGTTGAAAAGCTTGAGGAGAAAACAAAGAAGGCGAGAACAGTGGCTACAGAAGCAAGTACGTGTTTAAAATTAATTATGCTACTTTTTCGGTAAAGTTTGGCTTGGTTTTGTAAATCACTGACTTTTTTTTGATGCTGTCTAGAGTGCTACTGTCTAGAGTCAGGTATCCTGCAAACAAGTATTTATGACCTCTTCCTACATGTAGCTTTTCTAGTTCAACCCAAACAGGGTTTTTTGTGTAAAATCAAACCTTGGTGTGTATACATAGCTAGTTTCTGTTGGCCTTCTTATGGTTTTGTGATGTAATAATAAATCTGAAGTGGGAAAAAATACAGTAAAATTTAATCAGTGTGATTAAAAGAAGCCTAAACATTCGAATCTTCTAAATGAGAAACTGTAGCATTTCAGGATTTCCTAACTGTTAAGTAGTGGTATTTTAAGTTAACTTTACAGTTAAGAAAAATTTATGTTTAAAAATATGTTTGCATTTATTATTTATTGTAACACAAATTGTTTTCTTTGAGTAAAGAACTGATTGTTGCTATTTAAAATATTAGTCTTTAGTAGGTAAATACTTTGTCTACAAATCTAATGGAAAATTTACATATTTTTATCAATTGTACAACCATGGTTTCCTTATTCAAACCATCTAAAGCAGAACAGAATTAAAGACCATAGATGGTCATGCAACGTTTGGTGTGGGGGAGGGGAGAAAGACCAGGAATATATCTTAAAATGAATAACACAGTTGTTTGCTCTGAAATTCAGTAGAAAAACTAATGATATGTATGCCTTTAAAAGAAAATTTCTCATCATAAAATTCCTGCTACAAAATACTGTGCAACCAGCAAGAGCAAACATACTAACTCTCATCAGTGAAGTAGCATCTACTCAAGAAATTATTCCCGTTCTGGGTAGGTATGTCATTGTGATAGTCTTCAGGTATTCCATAGATGAAGTGTAGTGGCATGTAAAGCTCACATAAACCTTATTTCACAGATTTTATTTTTAAATGTGATTGCTTTATATTTTATAGTAGTCAAGTCTAATTTAATATTTATGCCTTATTGAGAAATACTAAGCTTATTTGAATGGACTATGCTTAGGTTAGGTAATAAACTTTTTTCAGTGGTTTGCAGTTAATGCAATAGAATATATAGGACCAATAGTTCATGTATGGATCTTTCATTAGTCTTTTGTACCTAAATGATTTTCACCCTTAACATTCTTCTGTCGTTATGCGGTTCCACTCCACGCAGGCACCCAGTGACTTCGAGCTCTTTCCTACACACAGTCAACAGAGCCTTTAGAATATAGTACAGAATTGAAGCAGAGCAGTGAATTCAGGATCAAGGAGAGTTACGTAGAGGCTGTCTCTCTAATTAAATGTAAGAACCAGCTTGAAAATGTGATAGGTCTGGGACATACTATGAGACTTTTCAGTATGACGTGCATATATTCTTTCGTCTTTGGGAAGGCTTTTTTGTTTTGTTTAAAGAAAGATTTAAATTGTCATTGTGATACTTAAAAAATTTGTTCCTATATTGTAAAATGCTTCTCTAAAACTGGAAGTAAAGAGCCTTTACAAGATCTGAATGCCTTAATATTAAATACTTGTTTTCTAATAAGTCTAAAGAATCTTTTATGTCCAAGTCCCTAAAATGGCTTTAAAAATTCAAGACGTCATTGTTTGTGTTAAATTAAATGATGATACAAAAGCATAATATATATGAGCATTTGCACAGTCGTGTCATCTGCAGTCTCTCCATCTACTTTAATCTTTGCTAGATGTTACTTTCAAGAATAAAATATTGTACAAATTTTCCAAATTTTTGATAGCTAAGGAAAATATACTTTCAGATCTTTTTCTGATTAAACCATGCTTAGCCAATTCCTACATTATTTTTGAGTTTAATATCACAAATGATATACAGTTGTTAAATCTAATATGCCTGATCAGTAAGCATACGGTTTACAAAGTACAAAAAATTTTTAAAAAAATAAAAAAATCATCTGGTTTCAGATAGTAGTTTTGAGGGGAAGATATTTGGTTTTGCATTGATTACTTTAAATTCAGTCAGAATTTCTTTGGAATTGCCTAGGCTGCTTCTTTAAGTTTCTTTTGTAATGCGATGACTTTATCTATCAAACGTTTTTTCTGTGTTGCAGTAAGCCAAAATGTGCCCATAAATGTTGTGTTGTGGCAGAATGCACTCTTATCATTAAGTTGAAGTATATAAACCTTGGATTGTAAATAGGAGGGATTCTGTGAGCTCCTGGCCTGCCCTTGCCCCCGGTGGCCTGCACTGATGTAGGCTCTGTGGTGCAGGCGTGGGACTGAGCTAGCCTGCCAACAGCAGAGGGACCCAGGCTTCCTCGGTCTGCTCCACAAGGCAAAGCTCTTCATGCCTGTGAGAGGAATACTTGCTTTTCATGTGTGTGTGCGCATATTTGTGTTCGTGGGGAATTTTTAGGTTTCAGGTATATTGTTAGGGTATGGTAATAACAACTTAAGTGTAGGAAATCTGGTATTAATAACAGTTCTTGTTATTGTGGCTATAGTGAAGAAGTATTTCTGTTATAAATTCCCTTTTGTATGTATCTTGTTATATGTGTGCATTGTTTTCTAATATCTGAAGCTTGTAATAATTTTCTGGAAGATCTCAGACAGAAATACCATTTGTGGCTCCTCCAGTTTTTTTTTTCATTTCTCTTTTCAATCCTTTTACACAGAAGAAGACTATGTAGCCAGCTTCAAAACTGCAGTATCTTCTTGGAAGTGATCCTGATCTGTCGGAAAAAAATGTTGAGGAGCCTTTTTACTTCATTTTATAACTTGACACATCACCAGTCCCTTGTATCTTTTTTAAAACATGAAAGTTTTGTCTTACAAAGGTGACTAGTGGTCAGTTTTCATAAAGTGAACTTGCTTTCATGCTCCCAGTGTTAATGTGAACTTGGGATAAACAGATGGGTGAGATACTGCACTGTTTATCCACATTGTCAGGTGCTGTTATCTTGCCCTGCAGCCTTGAGGTTTCAAGTCCATAGGATGTTTTCTAGGAACTGACAGTAGCTGAAGGTGCTAGGCTTCAAAGGTTTAACTTGTGACCTTAGTTCACTTAATCTATGCTTGTATCTTCTTCATATGTACCTTGGTTTATAACTCTTTTTCTTGCACTGTCATATTTGCATTTAAACTGTAAATCCTTCAGGTGTCTCATCATGTGTTTATGTACTTGGATTTCAATCACACTTTCTATGATGATATTCATAACAAGAATTATCCTCAGACTGCTTATGGATTCCTCAGATGGCAGTTGGAGGACTAAAGGCATTATTTAGTGTTGGTACGAAAGTGAAGCCACGAGAGAAATGAAATGAAATCACAGCTGGAGGAGGCAAGCAGTAACTACAAGGTCTCAATTGTGACGTTTGCTATGGAAATATGAGGCCCTGGAGAAGTTGCTTAAAGTTATGAAAGACGAAACACAGGAGAAAAGGGGCAGTCCTAATCCTGTACCCTGAGATCTGTACCAAAAGACAGTGTATTTAATATGAAGTAGTATTCAGTTGCAGTGACTGCCTAGCTGTGAATCCCCAGAATTAAGATTGAGGGATGCCATAGTAGGAGAGCATTTTGACTCTGTGCAGCTCGTACCGTATCCGCACCAGCTTTCTGATTCACTTCCTTGAGTGACTTCAAGAGAAAGGAAGATCAAATATTAATATAAACCTCTCCAACTTGGCAAAGGTGGAAACTCTGATTTCAGTGTTCAAAATGACTCCTGCTCTGGATAAGTTCTCAAAATAACAGCAATTTTTTAAGTTCTGTACTTAGCTGGTTGAACTTATGCTTAAAGCACAATAAACTTTGAGATAAAGAAGACTGAAGTGCTTCTGTGTTAACATGCAGTTGCAGAGTTCACAGTCCTTGGCCTGATTCATTTATGACTTACTCTTTCTGAAATAATAGTATTGCACTGGTGGTGCTATAGCATTAATGGTTTAAGAGCCATTGAGCAGCAAGGCTGCAGGGTGTTACACGTATATGTTGTTTATGGGCAAAGAAGAAACACACATTGTGTATATAAAGCCAATAATTTATTCTTTGTATGACCAAAATCTTAAGAGTGTGATTATTGTTAGTCCAGATTTAATTGTTAAAGAAAAAATTAATTTTATTAATTTTAATACCGTTATATGCAGTCACTTGTTCCTTCCCAGTCCCTGCGGTTCTGCCATGGCGCTGCACGTCAGGTGTGCGGGCTGGCAGCAGACCTCGGGTCTGGTGGTGGGGGCTTGCCAGCATCGGGAGTCCTTTGCTGGGAGCAATATGTTGTTCATCTTCACGGTTTCTCTTTCTTTACCCCAGAATCCACTTGGGGTCATTTTTGTGTGTTTGGTAACACACTTCTATACCTTTGCTCTTTCTTCCCTGGTCTGCAGCTTAATGCTACATCCAAATTACCTTACGTGATGCTTTTTATGTATGTTAGATACAGTTTCTCTGTTCTCTTTGTTGCCCTTAAAACCAATTCTGTCCAGGCCCAGGTCTGCATTTCTTTAGCAGACCCCTGGGAAGTTGCTCATAGCTGTTGTGGTCTCCAGTGCAAACCCAGTGCCGCATCTCATGTGGTTCCATGCCTGTATTCCTCCATATTGCGTTCTGGGTCTCCATTTCTCAAGGCCTCTGCTGTCTTCAGTAGACCTGTATTTCTTCACAGTATGTCATTATAGTAGAGTTGTAAATGTCTCGTTCTACATGGGATAACTGCTGTCGGTGGTTGTACCATACACAGAGAACAGAAGTAAAACAAATTAGCCGCAGACACCTGGTCAGTGAGAGAAATTGCTGTCACAGCTAGACCAGGTAAAACCAGGCGGCAGGCAGGGCAAGGGAAGTTCAGCCGGAGCAAACACAGCCAGCCTTGGCCCTGAGGCCTCCCGAGTTCAGTACAAAGCTTGTGGCTGTTCCTGGCAGTGGCGGTACTGCATTACAGGGCTATGTGGTTACAACTTTAGAAGCAGCATCTTTTTTAACAAGCTGATAGATGGAGAGGACAAACTTTGGACATGAGGACCTTCTGAGACAAAGCTTATCTATCTTTGCTTTTGCTTTCGTTGTAACTATTGTTACTACATGGTGACTTTTGTAATTAGATTAATTCTGTCACTGATTATAAACTGGATCAAGAAGGAGGTGTTAAGAGTGATGGATTCATGCTCAAGTGCATGATCTACCTTTGTTAAATTGCAGTTGTGGTTTCTATGGAAGTTGTATCTGAGGAAAACAGCACACAAAAGCTACTGGTATCTGAGGTGCATCTGGACCTCCTGTTGCAAGCCTTTAAACCCCAGCACTTCAGAGTTTGATTACTTTTAGCTGCAGTCTTTTCATGCTGTTATTTGTGATTACAGCTTTGGAGGACGTTGTCTGACCTGATGCCTTCCACTGTTTGATATGTCTTTTATACAATTTGGTGTTAATAATAAGCCGTGGAATAAAGAGTCTTGCAAACTTGCCAGGGATTTGTCAGGAATAAACTCTGCTTGCCTTCTGTCATGGGTTGTGTTGTAAACTACTTAACAATTCACTCATATGTTGGAAAGGAGGGAAAATTACTCAGGGAGCTACTGGATAAATACAGTGTATCATGATTGTCTCAGGGTATCTGTGTAAACTAAATTTTTTTGTGGTCATCTTAAAGCTAGAATATATAGACTAGAATATAGTGTAGCTACACTGTCATAATACAGTTTTACGGAAGACCGAAATAGCTGGCTGTACTATGAATATATTCCTTCATTTAAGTGAAGTATATATGAATAAGCTGCTTGTCTATAAGGTACTTTCAGAATGTACAGATACTATAGAATAATCTTAGCATAGTAGAAGTCTGAGCTGTTGTGCATTAAGTGCCCATCTTGCAAAAGAGGGGATCATTTGTTGCTTCATGCGTCAGGCCACCATTGGTGGTTAGTATGCTAAGAAGAGGCAATGCTTTTCACTGACCTTTTTGTGGTTTTCCAGCATCCTTGGTAATGTGTAGTTTTGCTGAAGAGAGACACGCAAAGTCTCTAAATGCAGCCATCTCCACCTGAAATAGTAGTATTGTAGTGGTAGTGCTACAACCCTAAGGATCAACAGCTGTGGTAATGTGCCATGCCACGGATAAGATCCTGATCTGTCCTCACAGACATTGTATCTTGATGAACAAAAGCAACACAGGAAAGAAACTAAGCTGAAGTGCATGCGTATTTTATTGTTGACTGTCTGTCAAAAAAGTGGGAGTTTTTAATAAATAACATACAGATCATTGCTGCTGTTCCAAGGTTATATTGATTGATGTTCCAAGAAAATACTGATGAACAGCCTAGAACTATAGAAATAATGTTTCCTTTTTTATTGTATAAACTGTATTAGAAACTATTATTTTAGTTTTTCTATAATCCCACGGACAACGTAGATATATAACAATTTATGACTCTTGCTGTCCCTCAGCTAAGAAAGACAATGAGCCATTCATGGAGGTAGGTTGCAATGGTGTGTCATTAGGTACATCCTGTAATTTCAGCATGGATTCTCATTACACGGATAGAATGAAGAGCAGACTACATTGCAGTTATATAAGATGACTCATGGCAGATAAAGATCAAAGTTCAACAATGGTATGAACAAGAATACAAGAATACTTTCGTATTTATGAGACTTACAGTGTATTACCAGAAGGACCACATCAAATACAGAGTAAGGAGAGAATTTAAGATGAGGCTTTACATAAGAAAAGAATGTATTGTTATAACTTCTACAGAATTTAGAATTATGGGGGACGGGATGTGTGGGTTCAGTTTTTTAATTTTTTTTCAAGAGTATATATATGCTTTTTGTTAAGGTGCTAGAAATCTGTCAGTTCCCATTATTAGTAATTTGCAATCAAGTTTCTAATTAACATTATTTCAAATTTCATTGGAGCATTAGGAGATTTGATGTGTTGTTTCTAAACAACTGGAGATTGCAGTATGAACAAGAAAATGTTTGGACATAGCGAACATGAAGAAAAGAAACATTCTTATTCAGTAATGATCTCACATTTTTGAAAATGCTGTTAGTCAGACACATATTCATCTTCCTTAAGTAAGGCTTCCTCCCCATAGGCTTTATATAAGAAATCCAACGGTTTGACAAAAGATTAATCAAATCTTAATTTTCTGTAGCTTAAAAAGTTAGTGATCAATAAGTGATCTTGTCTTCATATTCTGTATATCTTGTTTTTTTCTATGTACAGAGTACGAAGCTTGCACTACTTCTACTAATCAATTTTGTATTATTAGTAAAAGGATGTAGAATCAACTAAATATTTGATGTCATGAACACTTACTCAAAGAAATAAATTATTTGGTGCTTCTCCCAACTTTTAATGGCATTATCTATTTCATTTATATTTTGTTCAATAGCTCTTAAAAGCCATTTTGAGTTTTGATTGTGATTCAGACTTTTTGCTAAAGTGCACTGCTAACACAGATTCTGAAGCAAATTACAATTAATTAGCTAGCAGCTTGAGAACTAAAATGTGATGTTAGCTAAGGGAGACTGAGAGGGAGCAACTGGTGGAGAAAGATGAGTCTGTAATTCTTCCCTAAATACAAGAATTTTAATTCATGGTTTAGTAAAAGCTATATAGGAAATGAAGAAATGTCTAACAAAAAAAAATTGGGTAAGAAAAAACAATTCTGTGGATTTTTTTAAAAGTAAAATCAGAAGATCCAAATAGATCTAATTTAGAATATCTCCCATTTGCAGATTAAAATTAGTATGTCGCAGGAAGAGGAGAGCTAGAATTACAGTGCAACTCTGAAAGGCATTTTACTGGAAAAACAAAACTCCCAACTGTGTGCTTGCTCCACTATTATTCTTGTCATATTAGTTTTCATGCAAAGCAATCCATGGGTTAAGAAAATAAGTCATAGAAAGCTATTTAATTCATAAGATACTGAGGAAAGAACATTCATTAAAACGTGAATAAGGTCTTGACTGCTGACGTGGTGAAGGAATAAAAAACATTAAATAGTGCAAGAAACCATGCAATGTGGAGTGTTACATTCAGTGAGCTCCCTGAACTGGAAAGAGTAGATGATTTTGGAGCATTCTGACTGCTTTCCAATTGGATATAGCAGAAGATTTGTTGTAAAAAAAAAAAAGTGTATGATTAGAACGAAACATTACACCTGAGATTCTAGAAAAAGTAAAAACTGGGTGTTAGTCATTCATTCGGAAACAAACTTGCATTCTTCCTTTTTGTGTGTTCCTCAATATTTTCTACCCTCTTTGTTCATTTCAGCCGCAATTTATGGTGTGTTAAGTTTTATCTTCAGGTAACTGCTCACATTTAGGAAATTTTAGGAAAGTGGGTAAACATAGGAGACTCTTAAGTCCTCTAATGTGGGAAACGCTGTACATGACCTTTGCAAAAGGAAAAAATACCAGTCATAAACCAAAAATCTGTAGAAACCAAGCCCCATGGTAGCAGACCTGCCAGCACTGGCACATCCAGAAGCAGCATGTCCTAGACCTGCTTTCTTCAGTCAGGTTAATTTGCTTATATTCCTCAAGCCTGGTGAGTACCAAATATACTTAACTTACCGTACTTATTAAGATCACAGACACTTAACCTTGCACCATACAGAAGCAGACACTATTAAGTATATTCTTCCCTGTTAGCAGCAGAATTGGCAGATTTTCTGTGGTTTACAGCACTACTTGTTTGTTTCATTGACAATATTGGAAAAGTAGGGTTCTAGAATAGCAAAGAGAAAAATGTCACATTACATATGGACAATTGTATACAGTTTTTGTTATTTGCATTTTTTTCCAGGTGTTCAGCAGGTTCGGTGCTCAGTCTCACTTGCTACAAAACAGGCAAGGTTGTATGAAAAGACGTGTAAAGACATTGTTTGAAGATTAGATACAGGCAGACTTGGCAGTTCCTCTTGGCTGCATAATGACACAACTCGTACTGTTTGGACCCCCTTGAGGTGGGTCCAAAATCCAGACTGAAATGAGAATGTTAATTATGTTACAGTAAAGAGGAATACTGATTTTGGTATACTAGGAAACTGTATTTTGGTTTTATGCATTAGAAAAAATGCTGAACAGAAACAGATTTCTTCTGGATGAACAAATCTCTTCTACAGGCAGCTACTAAACTGAAAAGCAGAACACCATTTTTGTGGTTGCTGTGGCAATATGTTGTTGTTGCCCTCTGCAGCACAGCACAACAGACCAGTCTGGTTTCTAAAAGTAAGCTGGTTTAGGAGGATATAAATAATGCATTAGAATTACTACTTGATGAATCTTTTTGGATTGAAATCTGTTAATCTATGCAATATATACATACTTAGAATGGTATTAACCACTCTGTGGATGTCTGTCTTTTGGATTTCTTTTGTTCTAAAGGTATCCCAGTTCCCTTCAGCATAAGTATAAATGCAGCATTGACGGTGCACTGAAACTATTTTTCTACAAACATGTGAGCAGTACTGAATTTTAGAGACATATGCTGAAAAGTACAATATGTGACCCACCACAGTAGGGACAGAATGTGATGAGGATCTCCTGGGATTAACTTGATCCACTATTAGTAAAATACAATCTCATTTTTTAATGGAGAGCCGTGGTAGGAGGTGGTTGCTCAGCCAGCGCACTGAGATGGGCTCCCAGTTGTTCTCCGCATGTTCTCTAGGTTGAAATTCTATAAAACCTGTCGTGGGCAATACCAGTGGAAGATCTTAGTGAATTTTATCTCTAGCAGCACGTTATATGAATTCTCTGTTTATCTATACCACTGTTTCGTCACCGTCAGCTACAAAGATACATTTTTTTTCTTGCTTCTAACACAGATTTTATTCAGCATTTTGAATCTCAACAAATCCAGTGATCTGGTTAGATAAGATTCAGAGTACCTGTTTATCCTAAGTTTCTATACCTAACCTTCTCCCTGTGCTCTTGGCAGCAGTTTGTCTCTTTTTGCCCTTCCGTGCACTACACGTTACCACATCAAAAGGCTTTGAACCACTGCAGTTGCTGTTTTGAAGTCTCATGTGTGTTTTCTTATCATGGTATCTTCAATTTCTTATTTGTGCTTTAAGACAAGTTTTTTTCCTGCTTGTGTTCCATCAGTCTTCTGTCATTTTTCAAATATGGGTGCGCATGTTTTGTGGGAACACTCGCAGTATTTTTGCATGCAGTATGCTTTTTATCATCATTTATTGCAGGTAAAGTTCAGTTGTTCAATGAAAATCAGACAGAAAGAGGGATTTTGAGCACAATGGAAGAAAGTATTTCTTACACCTCAAAATGGGTACTGTAAAAATGTTTTTTAGTATTGTCCTAGCCGTATAGATGATATACGGAATGTACACTAAAATAGTACATTTTAGCGCCATAAGTATTGAAACCTCTGCAGCAAGACCCCTCAACTAGTAAACTAAGGCCCAAATGGAACTCACATGTCAACTTCTACACTCGTGTACCCCAGATACTAGTTTGTAAATGGTCCTTTCTGTGTGGAGAGGGAGGAGACCTGACACAGAGCTAGCTGGAAGTTCGCTGACAAACTGTCAATCTTGAGTCCAAGAGTGAGACCGCTTAGCCTAAGAAAGTAGCAGAAATACAAGTTTTTCTCTTCAGCTGCCTCTTGTCGTGCTCCTGCTGTGTTGGATAGGACTGCAGCAGGAGGTGGAAGAACAAAAGATAGCGAAGCAAGAGTGCAAATGCATGTACCTTCCCTGCTTCTACTGTGCTTTGTTTTGAAGTGGGACTGTAAAGAGGAAGGGGAGGGGGGTGAAGTGGAGCCGGCTCTCTGGAGGCTATGATGTCTTACATCTGCAAAAGTGACATCTAAGAAGTGGAAAATAGAGAGTGGTGCCTGTCAACTCACGCTTATATTTGGATGTTGAAGAAACAGGCCAGGAGCTTTTAGGGGGATGTGGAATACACAGAATGGAGAGTGTCTTTTATTCACTTGGCTCTATGTTTCTTCTTTTAAGAAAGAGGTAAGTTAAGTCATATTAGTAAAAAGCAAATTGAGGCCATTTCCATGATTAATCCAAAAACATCCTCTGTATTTTCCTATGATCTTAGGAATTTATCTAAGGAACCCCCCCCAGTTTAGTGTAGAGCAATAATGTTGACCTTTTTTGTTTTTATGAAATTTTTATGTTTAGTGTCAAATTTATTCAGAAAAAAACAGTGCTTTGTCAAAATTTTCTTCATCAAAAAATTTTGCTGAAGTGCAAACTTCTTATCAATGCCGAAAGCTCACCTTTCCTGATTTAGAGCCTGTTGGTGCAAGATGTATCTTCTATGGGACATTCTTCTGGAAGCTCACTAGGAGTTCAAGGTCCCTGCTGCTTTACAGCTTGTCCTTTTGACAAGCTTACTAACAAGCTAGGTTTTTGGCACAAGACAGAGCAAAATGTACAATACTTGTACTATCCTGAATCTTGTGCCCTTCTGTAGGTTCCTACTAGCGACTTTTGTTTAAGCTGTATGAAGAATGCTGGCCTGTCAGAATGGTGGACTGGCACAGTGGATTTGTGACTGAACCAGAACTTTTCAGGAATTATGTTCTGCTTTTGCCAAGCATGAGCAGCAAGGGAGGTATATGACTCACTATGCCAGTGATACGTATTGCAACGTAGTTTTGTGAATGACTTTCTGGGCAGTTTACACAGTTCTTTGTTGAAAATACCAGCATACTCAGAACCACATGGCAGTGCCAAAATATGCCAGTATTAATTATGTCTTTAGTTTAAATGATAGTGTGAGTAGGCAACGTAGGCTGTGGTTTCACGTTACGGTGGATGAAAAGGAATCCCCATACAATTCTGGCCACAACTGTCTACTGCTCTTGTCTTATCTTACTCCACAGTGCCCCAGCTCATGCTGGTTTCAGCGGGTTGCTGCAGCCAGCATAAGAGGATAGTTGGAAATGTGTGATTGGAGGTGAAGAAATGTTAGCTGATAGATCAGCTGAGCTATAACATGAAAGCATGGCTTTATACTCATTATTTTTGCTAACTATTCATTTGTGTCATGTTCTAATAATCCTGCTAGAAAATGTGCTGATGTTAGAGTTTTAGTCACTTGCAGTCATACTGTTTCCTATCAGCAAGTCATCTTCACTTGATGGATATTTCTTATGATGGCTATACCAATGTAATTATTCTCAGTGGAAATGTATGAGGCATTATCCAGAACTGATTTGCTGCAAATGGAATTAAGTTGAGGGCTAGTGCATAATCACAGTGTATTGATACCCTGACTCTATAATGTGAGTATAAAACCTGATCCATCTTTTATCTTCATAAATTTTTAAGATGGAGTTTTGTATCTGCTTTGGAGCTTTTGTAGCCTTACATATTTAATGTATTCAATAATCCATACTTAAATCATGAATTATTATATCCACTGATACATTGCTTTGCAGTATAGTCAGGGAGTTTGTATTTTGGCTTTATAGCATTTTTATACTGCTACAGAAATTACTTGGTTTAGGGGTTTTTTTTGAGAAGGACTACATTTTCCGCAGCAAAATCTGAAACGTTATTCAAAAAATTAAGGACTCTTTGAAAGTGAATTTTCTTCTGTGTGATATATGAAATTTTAAAATATTGGGGGACTAGGATGGGGAGGACCAGTACCGTGGAAAGAAACATGTATTGATTCTAATTTAATTAAGATCAGCTTCTGTAACTATGCAGTACCATTTATGTGAGGGAAATTGTAAGAGATATTAATACAAAAATTTATTTTTTTTATTCCAAATGGGCAAATTTGAAACCACAGTTCCAGTTGTCTGTTCCACTTCTGTAATGGAAAGAAATTGACAGTGATGATTTTACAGAGCACTTGTTAGGCACTAAGAACAGCCTGCCCATCTAGTTACATACAACCCTCTTTCCACAAGGCACTGAGCATATTCTTGAGTTAAAAAATGGGCATAGTAACAAGTAGCAGAAGTACAATGCAAACTATATATCTGGTGATTCCAGTGTTTCCTAAGAAACTAACAGATCTCATTATGTGGAGTACGTTTTAATTTCCACCCAGTACTGCAGGAATAATGAATAGGAGCATCTACCTTGTGGTAGTGCCTGTGTGACCTCTATGCTGATAACACTGGATAATCGAAGTCTGAAGATGTACCCTGAGGTCGAACTTAGTCCTCAGCTGATTCTAGAAAAGACAGATTTTCACTCTCGTGTTTGACCCCTTAGTTTTGTGCTAAGTGTAGCTTGAGTGGACACGGCAGTACCTCATAAACATAGTTACATATAACTATTCTCCACTAGTATTTTTAAAACTAACCTGAAATTACAGAAGCTATTATATTTTTATCACTTCATAGCAGAAAAAATGTCCACCCATGTTTTAGAGAACTTCAGTCAGTGGCATTTTAATTTTATCTCAGTAGAAAATTTTTAATGCCAAGTTGGAATTTCTGAAAATGAAAAATATGCTCTGAAAAAGAGAATGTGTTCTGGGAATACTAGCATAGCTTTAGCTATTGCACTGCCGTCATTAATAACTATTACATAGTAGCATGCTGTACTCTTGTGTTCTATCAAGCAATGAGAGTATTTTTCCTGCTGTTGTTCTTTTCTTAGGAATAAGATTCCCAAAACATGGTCCACTGCAGTAAGCTCATTGATAAATTAGCAAAAAGTATGCAGAAAACTTATTTCAGTGCTGCAGAGTTGCCATAGAATGTTGCTCTAGCAATATTGTTAAATTATGATGCCAAGTATGTGGATACCAGCAATTACATAATTGAAAGTAAAAGGTTTGCCAGCATGTCAAGGCTAATTCTTGTGCTTGATTCATTCTGTCCATAAGGAGGACTTGGTTTAGCTTAGCTTCATCATTCTGCATTAGACATTCTTTCCAAACCTCTAAAAATTATTTCATATCCTTTTTTCCAGTAGTGTTGTTTTGGAAAAGACTCCTCTATATCTAAACAACAGCCATCATCACAGATGATTTGTAGCCTACAAATTACATTACTTCTTGAGGTACATAAGCTTGCTTCTTCTAGTCACAAATTGGAAGAAAGGACATTGCATTCTGGAAAGACAGAAATGAAGTTAAATACAGAAATGTAGCAGTGTACAGTGTGCAGTCACTGACACACAGTGATGGTGCCCAAGAGCATAAGAACTGTAAGAGTTCCCCATAAAAACTGCTGTATCACTTGTTTTAAATATTGCTAAATTCATACTAAAACATTTGGTTTGTAAGCAACATTTTCTTTAGTGTGTAGCTTTTCTGTAGAAGTGATTTGTAGCATTTTCAATGAAAGTTTTAGGAGGCAGACTATCCTAGCATGTTTTGGAGAACATCAGAAGTGTTAGATGCTTTTCAGTGCTGGTAAACTCAATAATCCCTGCCTCAAGGGCATGCAGCTTACTTTCAGTAATGATTCAGTGGAAGAGAACAGCCAACTAGAAGAGTGAAGATTAGGTGAAGTCAAGAATAAAAATTGGAGAAATAAAGTTAAATGCTCAACAACACCTTGCGTATGAAGAAGCATATGACCAACTGAATATAGTTAAAATTAGAAATAGGTACTGTATTCTTTACTCACTGTGGCTGAAGTAGGTGCGTGCTGCAGAGACTGATTGGACAGTTCAGGGAAATTACAGTGGGAGAAAAAGTTTTTAGAGGCTTGTGGGAGAAAAAAAGACATGCTGTGATGAGGCTATAAACACTGACAGACATGGGGCTGTGAGATGATAGATTAGGTATGCTAATTCAAATTTAAATTTGATCTGATGCAAAACTAAGCATGCCATGTTTTCCAGGCAGAGGTTTTTCTTTGAGAATACTGAGCACAACATAGGTACTTCATGGGGAGGATGAGGAATCTTGGGGGATTTCAAGAGATGGAAATAATGCAAAACCCAACTGATGCTCTAGTCATGCTGAAAAAGCACTTCATTTGGTGCGTGTGTAATCATGCTGGATCTGGCCTGGCCAGTGCTGAACTTGTGTCTGATAGGCCCGTCTCAGGGAGCAAGCTGTGTTCTGCAGGTGTCTCTGAGTTCCTTTGCTGTCCTCTCCAGTGTCAGAGGACAATTAGCATGAATGCACTGAGGGCTACATACAAGTTGATTCCATGGTTTGCACCATCAGGAAAAAGCACGATTAAGGACCATCTGGGAGCTTCTGTATGTATCAGCCTGAATCCAGGCAGGGTCACTCAGGTGTCTTCACCATACATTCCCAATTCTGGGTTCATCATGCAGAAGTATTTGAGCTAAGATTGCACAGAAGTGTCTCTGATGTGCTAAATTTATTTCTTCACACCGTATGAAAGTGACTAGGCTGCTCATTTATCTAACTGGCACTGAAAGCTTAAGATCAGCTTTCATGTGATTCTGGATCTGTCCTGTGAGACCTCCTAGATATAAATGACTGTGCAAAGAGCCAGTTGTCTTTCCACTGATGACAGTTAATCACAACCCGAACAGACGTCCCATAAACAGATAGCTGCCTGTGCAGAATGCAAGATTAGTCTGTATCAGAATGGCAGCAGACAGTGGCTAGTGATTTTTCATGATGTATTTCCAGTGTTACAATGTTATGAAAGGTTAAATTTCAAGAAGCAATGATATGTTTGCTTTGTAGGGCATTTAGGGTATTCTTCATTTTGTTACATGACCATCATACCCAATTGCAATAATTTTCTTTTGCATATAAATATATATGTATGTATATATGTAAGTATATGCCTGGTGCAAACCAAAAATCATCTCTGATTTGAAAAGTCATAATCTTATGAAGTATTTTTCTCAGTTGGATGAAAGGCTGCTGCATTGATTGTGGTATAATGGAGCAGCCTGAATTATTAATTTTGTTTCATTTGGCAGGTAAAATAGTTTTTAATTGATTATGCTATAAAAGATGATATATGATTTCACAGAGCTGTTATCTACATTTTAAAGATATTAATGAATATTTCTTGTTAAGCATGGATAAATTATGCTTGAAAACAGAGCATAATCCAAAACTAGAAATACATACTTGACAAAATGACAGTTCTGTGAAAATACTCTTTTATAAAAATCAGAAGTACTTAAGAGGCTGTAGTTCAGGTAATAGATTCCAAGTTTCAAGAGATGAGTTGTTTGCTGGCTAACTGTTGCAAGTTGCTTTGGAATAAGTAGTTTTGGTTGACGTTTTAATTAATTGGCAAATAACCTTTGTCAAGGTGGATAAAACGGATTCACGCTTTACGCTAGCTGTCTAGAAATGCAGTTTCTGTTGATAATAGACATTTATCCTGTCATACTGGAAACTGAGGTTAAAAGGGGTATGCTCGAACCTGAGGGAGTAGAGGTAATTATTGTGTTCTCTGAAGACTTCACCTGGATTTTTGACCAGCATATCTTGATGCCTTGTAAAAATTGTTCCAATTTTTAACTGAAGTAAGTTAGATTATAGTTGTTTTAAGAATTGCATTAGCCTGTGGATTCTGCAAAGAATTCCAGCTCTATTACAAGGAACTATATTAGATTGCCATATGGCAATTATAATATTTACAACTACACATTTTGTGAAATCAGTAGTTGAGTGATTTTTCCCATTATAAAGTTCAGGATCTTGACTTGTAATCTCATTTGATACAAGTGAAGAGCTAAATGGTGGTGTCTGTTCTGTAAATGAGTGTAAGGAGAAAAATGAGACACCAGCATCTGTTTCAAGTTAGTATGTGTACCTTTTAAAGTTCTGGAAGATTGTCCTTTTGAAATACAGTCCTCAAAATATGTATCATTCAGATTGTCAGACGTGCTTTTCTTGTAAGCACAGCAAATTCAGTGTTCTTTTTGTGAAAAATAAAAGCAAAGTCATATTCTGAACTTTTTGTCAAATGCAATATCTGAGGTCCTTTCTTTTCAAAGTATCATTCCTACCATGGCAGAGATAGGAAAGATTTATTTTTTATACCATTGGATTTGAGTTTTTATTTGTAGTGCATTTAGGCACTTAGAAATTAGCCAAGCATTGGAAATCTACCACACCTAGAGATGAGGAAGGCAGAGTGTTTTGGCATTAATTTCTCAGATTCTGGGTTGATGGGACTCTTAGGAGTAACCTAATGACTATATTTGGTGCCAGGAAGAAATTTTTCACACAAGTTGAACTGTTGAAACCAGATATGTTGTATAGACCTCTGGACATGTTCATAGTTTCTTCCCCAATATTATCTGCCATTTATTTATTTCCTCTTAGTTTGCTAGGTTGTCATTTTTGCTTTTGCCTTTTGGTACAAACTTAAAACTTGTTTCAGGATGTTGGAATGGGATTTAGGATCTGCGGCTGTGGAGGAGGCATTCTGTGTCTTATTACTTACAGTTTTAGAATGCTGGGCTCAGTGATCCAGAGAGTTTTGGTTCCTATTTTATGTAGTTATAAGACCTTTTAGCCACTGCCTATCATATTTAGGTCAGGCACTTAGACACAATGGGTACATTTCTAGTTGCTGAAAGAGGGCCAAGGAGTCATCCTCTGACCTGATGCCTGGTGGCCCTGGTCCTGCCACTCTGCTTAGAGCTCACTCCCCCCAGAGCATACTAGTTGTGCCCATCCTGCAGACCCACTTGGCACTGGGTCAGAGCCCCAGATGGTGCCCTGCAGTCTGAAGATGTAATCAGGTCTTGGATGTCTCTTTTGTCAGGTCAAAGTGGCTATACATGCTACAGCGTACCAGTGTGGTGATTTTTACAGCATGAAAGTATGAGTAGGTATTGCATGTCTGAGTATGGCCTGAGCATATGGGATGGTATTTTTGATGCAAAAACTGGTTGTATAAAGGAAGATGTGTCATTCTCCCATTTCCCATATGCCACAGCTTGTCCTGCAATTTTTTTCTTTTTTTTTGTTCACTGTTCTTGATTACTACCTGTTCCCCTACCTATATGCTAATTCTGGCATACTTAATATATGTGTTCAGAATGCAGTGTTTCTAAGCACTTATCAAGTCAAGTATAATTTCATAGAATCATTGAATGGTTTGGGTTGGAAGGTACCTTAAAGATCATCTAGTTCCAACCCCTTGCCATGAGGAAGGACACCTTCCACTAGACCACGTTACTCAAAGCCCCATCCAACCTGGCCTTGAACACTTCCAGGGACGGGGTATCCACAACTTCTCTGGCCAACCTGTTCCAGTGTCCACCCTCACAGTTAAGAATTTCTTCCTAATATCTAATCTAAATCTGCCCTCTTACAGTTTAAAACTGTTACCCCTCACCCTATCACTATACTCCCTGATAAAGGGTCCCTCCCCATCTTTCCTGTAGGCCCCTTTTAGGTATTGGAAGGCTGCTATAAGGTCACCCTGAAGCCGTCTCTTCTCCAAGCTGAACAACCCCAACTCTCTCAGCCTGTCCTCATAGGAGGGTGTTCCATCCCTCTGTCATTTCTGTGGCACTCCTCTGCACCCACTCCAATAGGTCCATGTCTGTCTTATGCAGGGTTCTGCAAAGTTCCAGGTGGGGGTCTCAGGAGAGCAGAGTAGAGGAACAGAATCACCTCCCTCGACCTGTTGGTCACGGTCATTTGATGCAGCCCAGGATATGGTTGGCTTTCTGGGCTACGAGCACATTGCTGGCTGATACTCAGTTTTTCATCCACCAGTACCCCCAAGTCCCTCTCTGCAGGCCTGCTCTCAATCCACTCATCACCCAACCTGTATCCATGTTTGGGATTGCCTTTACCTTGCACTTGGCCCTGTTGAACTTCAGGAGTCTGGCATGGGTCCACTTCTCAAGCCTGTCCAGGTCCCTCTGGATGGCATCCTTTCCCTCTAGAGTATCAGCTACACCACTCAGCTTGATGTCATCTGCAAACTTGCTGAGGGTGCACTAAATCCCACTGTCCATGTCCGCAACAAAGATCTTAAATAATGCTGGTCCCGACATGGACCCCTGAGGGACCCCACCCCACAGGTCTCCACCCGCACATTGAGCCGTTGACTGCAACTTTGAGGGTGACCATCCAGCCAATTCCTTATCCACCAAGTGGTCCATCTGTCAAATCCATGTCTCTTAATTTTAGAGACAGGGATGTTGTGTGGGACAATATCAACTGCTTTGACCTTTTTATAACTGGCAATAACTTAGAAGTAAGTTTTGATTTTGCAAATTAAACTAAATTTGCATTTTTCAATTAACTTTCTTAGATGCTGTCTAATCTTTTCAAAGGCTAATGTGAACATTGTCTGTTGGCATCTTTATGCTGGCATTTTATATTGATTATATAAAGTCTTATCTAGTAAGCTTGTATATTTTGAAATGGGAGCGCATATTGTATAAAATGAGATGTTACGTAGACTTAATTTTCATTTAGCAAACTAATACTCAGTTTATGTATAGTTTCTCTGTTACTCGGAATATTATTTTAGAAATACTTGGAAATGATAAAGCATTCTTTATACTCAGGAGGTAACACATGCTGCTTTCTACCACTTATGAAAATTTCGTTTGTAGTGTATTGTATGTCATTTCAGTCTGCCTTTCCCTGAATGTGGAAGTACAGTTTAACTCTGTAGGTTTCTACTGCAGCTGTGAAAATACTGTGAATGTTTTTTACAATTTCGTGTCATTTTTAAAGGTGATTATGCTTATGAGATACAGAATTAAGAACAGCATTTAGGGGGGCTTATGATGACATCTTGTGTAAAAATTTATAGGGGTAATATATAACTGGACTTTATTACATTTTAGTATTGGTTTGGGCTTCTTACAAGATCTTTTAAAATAACATTTTGAAGTGCTAAACATGAAGTGGTCTCTTCTGGCATTTAAAAAATAGCTGTTGAAACTTAAAGTTTATATACACTAATGTAAGGAGCAGTGTTAATGCACTGTGATTGCAGGCTGAAGAACTATTAAAAACTTGTGTAGATCATTTACTTTAGTACACAGAGGAAAATTTATAATGCTTTCTTACATTCTTTAATTGTATAATTATCTTCCACAATCATGCAACGGGTGGCTTGGGTTTTGTTGATTTTTTTTTTCTTTTCTGAGGAAAATTATTTTGTGATCTGTATGCCTCTTTATTCCTGACAAGATGCAGTCTTTGGAGCAATAATTAAACACTTAATTAGTAGTATCTTCTCAGTACCTTCAGGGCTGTGGTGAGCTAAGCCCGGCCAGCAGCCAAACACCAACCTAGCCCTCTCCCACATGGTTGGGGGGAAATAGAAGGAAGGTGAGAAGACTTATGGATCGAGATAGTGTCAGTTTAATAGGAAAGTAGAAGCTGCGTGCGCAAGCAAAACGAAAAGAGGAATGTATTCGCTCCTTCCTATCAGCCGGCAGATGTCCAGCCACTTCCTGGGAAGCAGAGCCTCAGCACACGTAATAGTTGCTTACACAGAGGAACATCATAACCACAAACATCTCACTTTCCTCCTCATCTCCCTGAGGATTTATTGCTGAGTGTGACATCCTGAGGTATGGGTCAGCTGTCTCAGCTATATCCACTCCCAGACTCAAGCCCACCACCAGCCTACTTGCAGTGGTGGGGACAAAAGGACACATCAACATTGCGCAAGCACTGTTCAGCAATAACCAAAACACTGGTGTGTTATCAGCACTGTATTGGCCACAAATACAAAGCACAGCCACATACAGACTGCTATGGAGAAATTTTCTTCTTTCTGTCATTGGTAGTTGTTTTTTGACACACATTCATGCTTTTTTCTGCATTTTCTTCCCAGTGGCATCTCCAGTTCCCAGCTGAGTGTTTCATTGCCATTTCATACCCAGTGTATCCCCTAAATGATCCGTGGTTAAGTGACTAAAGTTGACAGTGATGGACTTCAGAGTTAAGGCTGCACTCAGGCTTAAGAAGGGCAGAGTTCGCATCACTGAGTTTTTCTTTCAGGTTGTCTCCACCAGTTAGATTTTATAACTTTTGAAGGTTTTTCTGCAGAATAAGGGCTAAGAACTTCTTTTTAGTAACAAAATGTTGGGTGCTAGAGGATTTGAATTTGTCATGTGCACTTGTAAGTTTTTGTGCTGGTCGTACCCTTCACAAAGGCTTTATGTCAGATCTTCTGCTTGAGGGCTTTAACTTGTGTCCTTTAAGAGCCAAAATAAAGTCCTAGCCTCCCATTGAATGCACTGTGAAAACCATAAAATGAAAAGTGTGTAGCCTAGCAAGTTTTATCCTTTTTAAAATAAGCAGGTCTTTGAACAATATAAAAGTGAGCTTCATTGCTCCAAACATGCCCTGCTTTTGCCTGAAGAACTGACATAAATAATACATCTAAAAATGATCACAGTTTATTAGCTACCAACTTAAATTAAAGAGGCAACCTACCCAGCACAATCAAACTAAATGGCATTGGTTCGCTTTGTGTGCTTCACTGTGTTGGATCTTTTGTCTTTGCCTGTTATGTTTCCTCATTAGAAAAGACTTTTTCCATTCTGCTAAACTAGGACGTAAGATGCTGCCCACATTAAGGAAATTAAAATTAGTAGCTAACATCGGAAAGTTTCCGATACCTCACTTGAGAGTCCTGAACTATGTGGGATGCTTTTGTGCGAGATCTGTCCTCTGCTGAAGTCTAGTAAGATTATTTTGATAGTTTCTCCTTTTTTTCCTCAATAGTTTTACTAACGGCAAAGTAGGAAGTAGTGTCCTTTATGAAGATTTCTATGGCAATTTAGTTAGCTATAGAAACTGTCACTATTTTAGGACCGAATTTGTCCATTGGGGCTTTTCTAACCTTTTCATAGGCAATCTTTTATTACTCACTGTCATTTACCAAAGTATTTTAGTTCTTTTTGTAAGGAAGCTTTATCATTTTAATTACTTGTGCATGTAAGCAAAATGGGAAGGAAGTTAGCTGGAGATGAACATAGATGAAATGTATTTGCCCATAAAATTAACAAGAAATTGGAATTCTTCAATTTTAACAGAATGTATTGGAGTAGCTTCAGTTTCTGGAGATGATGTGATTAAAATACTGTAATAAAGTTTCTGTTACAGTGTAATCAATTCACAAGGTTTGAAGCACATTTTCCTCTTACAGAAACATTATTTTGTCAAAAAAATAATTTGTAGGTGAAAATGAGAACACAAAGGGCATTTCTGTACAAATCCCTTCATTAATGAAATATATTGCTATTTTATATTTTGCTAGTAGTGGAGAGATAAATTCCAGGTTAGCGTGCAGTATGAATGTGAATGTTACAAGAAAGGCACAAAATACAACTGAATGAAAGAACACCCGTGGTAGCAGAATCATAACTTATTGGTAGGATCATTTTATCAAAAATAAGGAAGCATTTGTTTCCACTGTCCTACACAGCAAATCAGAACGTGGATTAATTTCATTATAGCAAGAAGACCAATTCATCTCCAACCTCCCACCAAAAAAGTAATCTTTTTGTGTTGAGCATTACAACAGTAGTGCTCCATGGTGGCCCTTGTCTTTACATCTCACATTCCCTCTGAAAAGAGACATGTGGAAGCCTGTCTTGAGGCAGGTCCCTTGTCCCATACCCTCTGAACCACAGAAGACTAATTATGTTCAGTTGACAGCTTGTAACAGTGGATCTTGACAAGAGTGAAACTGTAATATTACAAGCAATGGATCACAGCTTAGTAACTGGCAGTGAGGCTTCCTCTGGAAGATTGTTGTCCAAGATGTTCTAAGCAAGGAAGCAACGAGAAATCTAATTCTACCTCTAAATGTCACCTGTACCCTGAAATGCTGAGCAGGACAGGTTTTGTTATTTCCTCATCCAACTCGATCTTTCCAAAACTTTTTCTGACACTTGTATGTAATCTACAGGGGTACGTTCTCTTTACACAAAGACAAGAGAAATTTTGAATTAAATTCCTGCATACATGTAGTGAAGTGCTTGTTTCCTTTGCTAATAAAATTTCATCAGCAATGCAAGTAAAAAAGAAAATCTTCTAGCATCACTGTTCTTTTGATTTTTTTAATCCAAAAGTCTAGTCTCGTAGCAACGTGTTGTTTAAACAGAAACTTATGGCATGATAATGAGCAGAGTAGCATGCATATCGTAAATAAAACTGTGTATAACAACTTTATGCCAGTTAAAGAGGTGCCACATATCATGCCTAGCACACTGCTAAAAGGTGAAGAGATTTCTGTACAAGAGAGGGGGACAGCTGGCAGGGCTTGTGAAAAGATCTTGTCATCAGTCTACTCCTTAAAATTCAGAAAGCTTCAATTTTTGGACCATCTAGACTCCTTGTAAGGTTTATGTTTTAAACAAGTTATTGCAAAGGAAATGGTGTTCGAGAAGTGAAGGTCAAGGGTATGATCTGGGATTTTTTTTATCCGTATGCTCTCTCTTACACAGTTACCATTTACTTTGAGGTTGCTTTCTTTTTGCTGCTGATCCTATTTATAGTCAGTTGTAGACTTTAGCACAGTAATTCTTAAATTTTTCTGTTGGTGAGTATATTGCACCAACATTAATAGTTGCATCCTACTTTTTTAATCCAGGCAGAGAAATGTGAAATAGCAGATGTTCAGCTTGATTTTTCTATTTCAGCATCCTGTCAAAGAAAAGCTTTAAACTGATTTTTTTTGGGGGGGTGGATTTTCATATTCGGTTTCTGAGAAGCTTTGTGAGAGACTTCACTAGAAGGAAAATCTGGAGTATTAAACTGTAGCAGAGGGAAAAGATTGAAATTGTCAGAGGTCATTATTCAGACCCCTCAAGGCTTTTGTAGGAAGGCTCACGAGAAAAGTTGCCACCCTAAAATTTAAAATGGCCTGACCATCTTCATAAATAACTTCTGGGGAAGATGAAGTAGGATGCAATATGCTGCTTACACAACACAGAAAAGTCATGTCTTGCATAAAATAAAGTCTGAATGTTGTAATACCTGTTCAGGGAATGTAGTTTGCTCTGTATGAAAGGAAATATTTATGGAACTGTATATGAAATTACTAATTATTACACAAATGTGCAAGATTTTTCACTTATACTGAGAGACAAAAAATAAGCAATAATTTCTGCTCTGTTTATCAGACAGAAAAGATTTGGATAACAGCAGCTTAAATCAAGTATCCAGAAAGAGGATTTATTATGTATCAGTATACTGACAGCTGACCCCTTTGAAGCCATCCATGTTGAGCCCTTTCAGACTGAGGCATCTAATGGTTAAATTTGAGAAAAACAAGCTTTTGCACAGTTTGGATGACTTTGGATATGACTGAATAAAATCCTGAGGAAAGAATGTAGTGCTTATTGCTGACAGCTGCCATCACAGAAGCATAATTTATGATAACACTTCTGATAAATTTTCTAATAAAATCTCATAAAGAAAAAGATTTGAGGAGAGATTGATTAATCAAATTGAGCATCTAGATATTATTTGTCAGAAAAACAATATATGGAGCAGTTAGATTGTATTTTGTTACTGCAGATCCACTGGGATATTTTTCTTAAACAGCACAGGATCAAATTTAAGTGTCACTCTCCAAAGGTTGCTTGAAAAGAAGAAACAAAAGGGACACTTTTTTTTTCTATTGCTACATGAAGACATCTGAAACACTTTTGTATTTTGGTGGTTTATTGTTTTAATTTTGCATTACAATGTCTACTACAGAGGGATTGCAAACTGCAGATTTTACTGAGTTGGAGTAACTATATAATCAAAGTGGAGAAAAAGGTTTTGCTTCCTGTCGTTGTTGATGACTCCTAGAGTCCTAACCTTAAATCATTTTTTCTTTTCAGTGTCATTTACAACTTAGAGAAAATCTCCAGAAAGGAAATACAAGTTCTGTAGGAAATCAAACAGATCTGGACTTCCTGCAGATTTGTAGTAATGGAAAATCTACCATTATTTTCCTGGGGTTTTTTTGAAGTAAAGACATGTATTTCTGTATTTCAGTGATTTGGGGTTTTGCATTTTGAGGAAAAACTGTACATGATTTTTTCAGGTCATCCCAGAATTGTGTAAGAAGTAAATTCAAATGTTCAATTCTGATGAAGTTAAGATTATTGAGTAGTGATCTTACTAGGTATAAAAAATTAAGCAACAGTGATGAAATCTGATTACCATTTCCCTAAGTTTCCCAGATATATTCTTCTTTGAAACCCTTTTTACTTGTCATTATTTTCCTTCAGTGTAAGTGAACTTTAAACACTGTTTAGAGATGGAGTCTATTAATGTAATAAATAATTAAATTGAGTTTAAGAAACTCGGCCAAGATGCTTTAAATACATGGCCTGGTTGTTCTGAGCAAGATGATCACCCAGTTGCTCCATCCAGATAAGGAAACTTTTGAAAAATGGGACAATCATTTATTAGTCTAAATATAGTTTTAGGTTCATAATTTTAGGCCATTCATTTTAAAGCCATTCATCTCACTAGGTGAATCCTTTTACTGTAATATGTCACAAACTATGCCTTGATTGTGGAAACAGAGGGTACTTGCAGATTCATAAATCTAGAGTGTCCTGTTTGTGTCTTGATTTTGGGGTAAGAGGTAGGCATGTCTCAGCCCAGTGAAGAGGACATGGTGGGCACCCAGCACAGACAGAAGGATGTCATGTTTGACAGATGCCCAGCTGAAGGGTCAGGGATGGGCATACCGTGATGTGCATCCAGTTAAATGCAGATAGAGACACAATTAATTTATCTGGGTTAAATACCTCTTTTGAGTCATAGTTGTGATGGTTCTTACCTAAACTCTCTTCTATCTGATGAATAAAAGGCAAGAACTTTCTCACTTCTGCCCCAGCCTGTGTTGGAAATATATGTTATTATTGTATTAATAAATTTGAGTGATCATGTAGCCACCATAATTAATGCCTGAAAAGTAGGTCATGCTTGCATAATACTAATAAGGAATTTGTGTAAATTTGTTTAAACACATTTTTGAAAAAGCCTGTGATGACAGTTAAGTTCAGCAAACCCATCTTTCTGTCCAAAACAGTAGTAAGTCTTCTATAATCATATCTAGGAGCCAGAAACTCTGCATAACTCTCATTGTGTTGACGTTTTGCTAACTGTTAGCAGACAAAACTATGCAGTTGCTGTAGACTGTATGAGCAGAGAGAACTGTATCTTGGAGCTGGCAAATTCCAGGAACAATAAGGCTTTGGTAGGAAACTTAAAATCTGTAGATACTGTTACTTATAAAGCTGTGTTCCAGAAGTGGAGGTACATTGAGTTATAAACAGTTTCTAAATGCTGTTCAGAACAGGAATGGATGGACCTCCGTCTCTGACCAGCACTCTTCCCGTGTCATCTCCTCCACTTTCTACTGTATAGTACTGGGGAAGAGACCTATTTTAATGATAAGAGTAGGTGATCTGCACAGAAGGGCCTTTTGTATGCTGTTAACTCAGATTGTGTCACGCATCACTGTAATTTGCTTTAGATTTATGCTGAATGACAAGCAGAATTTCAGATGGGTTGTTTGATATACTATGACTATATTTATTCAAAGCTGCCAAAATATAGCAGCACTGTTGCAGACAGTCTTTTACAGACATTTTGTTATGAGTATTTTCCCTAGCAGGGTAATAGTATATACATTCACGCAAAGCTTAGAAGTAGAATGGAAAAATAAATGTATACAATCATCTGTTATTTCAGTGCTGTAAATCTCTTTGTTAAAATTAAAAGATATGCTATTTTTACAAGTATAACATTAATATGTCAATAGAAATATTTTATTTATTCTCTAGCTCTTTATGTATGTGAATTGACAGGACTCTGTCTTTTTACGATGTACCAGAACAACTACTAGGTTGTACTAGAGAGCAGTTGTCCTCTCATTGTACTAGAGAGGAGGACTCTTCAGATGTAGATAGCAACTGCTTTGATCTAACTAACAGAAGGCAATCTTTGTGCTTGCAGCCTGTTTACTTCTTCAGGGCTATAAATTAACCTTGCAGTCCACGTATGTCTGTAAACCTCAGCACTATGTTTAGCACACGTGTTACTGCCAGTTCTACATCATTTCAAATGCAAAGGAGATCTCTAATACCAAAGGGAGGAACAATACCCTTCTTTTTTCCCCCTACAACTTCTGTAAAAAAAAGAAGTTGTAAAAAAAGAAAATGTTTTCTCTGCACGGTATTCACACCACAAGGGCCAACACAACCTTTTATGTCTTATTTAGGCATTGCATCAAGTCTCTAGGAGATTCATACAAGTTTCTGCAGGCGTCTGTGAATGAATTTTCCTCCTTTTTGTTTGAAATACTGGTTACAATAAAGGTGAATGTTTATTAATATTTGCTTTATTGTTAGATGTAGTGACACTAATAGCTGTGCCTACATGCTCTACTCTGCATATTTATTTTTTGGTGTGAAGCTTCATTTACCAACTTAGATATAATGCTGACATCATTCTCTTAAATGCCTGAATAAATAATGTGTATGTTTTATTAAATGTGAAATCAAAAAAAAAACGAAGATAGGCTTGTAACATGGCATTTATTTCTTATGTCCTAGTTTAGGGGTGGGTAGAAATATTAAAGCATTAAGATGACTGTGGTTCAAGTACTTTGAGTAATATTTATTCCAGTGGCCTGTCTCTGAATTCATCTTGATAATTACATTATTTTAAAGTGAATAACTATTTATGATAAGTCAATGAAGTAGTTGCCATGATCTTCATAAAAGCTGTGTTTACAGATGTTTCTTAAACAATAAATACGATTCTCCTAAGACAAAATTTCCAAGAGGGTAATAATATCATCCAAGAGCTGCCAGTTTAGATGTATATTCCAAAAGCTTAAAGGCTCAATTACTCCATAGGAGGAACTGCAGAGATTAACCAAATTGCATAACAAAAAACGTTTAAATAATTTCAAATCCATCATAGTAAGAAACTGAAATATATTATATAAGATGCTTGGAAAGAAAGCGGATATGTGCATAATACCCATGTACAACATCTTGCACAAGGGATATTCAGATTTTCATGGCCTGTTTCAACCTGATTAAAACAGTATGAATTGGTAATACAATAAAATAGTCATTATTCTAGTTCTGTGAAGTGTGTACAAGAATAAAAAGAAAAGATATTAGGTCATTTTCTTCTCCTTTATCTATTTTTTCTGAGTTTTGTTTTTCACTTCTTCCAAAAAATAAGCCTTTATCTCCTGACATAAATAAGATTAAAGGTCTGCTGAAGTAAAAATATTTCAGTGAGACAAATTGGTTAACTTGCCATGTATCAAGGCATTTTATAAATTTATTTTTCTTAAGGTACTCTAGTTATGCCCTCAAATTTTCCTTTTACTTAAAGAAATCATATAAACAATGCATTTAACTAGTATTAAATAATGTTTGTCATTAACAGCCTACTGAGGTTATTATAGTTCAGTAACTCTCAATGAATCTCTGACTGGAAGTTTAAAAAATGCTCTAAATTATGTTCATTATTTAATTTGGTAATTAGTGGACTGTGTAAAAAGGATGTGGTTCCTTGAGCAATCAGATTAAATAAAAATACCCTGTAAAACTTTAAATTCGTTCTGAGTAAGTCATGGTTTTTATTGCTTCTTTGTAATAGTTTTAGGTCTATGAAAGTCAGATATTGTGATATTGCCTTGATATTTTTTAAATATAACTGCTTCTCCAGTTAAGAAAAATGCAAGCTAAACCTACTTAGACTCCAGTGAAGTGCCCGTGTACGAGGATGGGCTTTATGTTCTATAGAGTGCTGAATTAATCCATCCATTTCTCTGCTAGTACTGTCTCTTGGTTAACTTCTGTCTGCAGCTGGGCTGTAATAGTTAATGCACTGATAAATAGCCTGCTGTAGGCTTTGCACTTAGTGTCTTATACCTGCTCCATTGATTTGCAAGCCATGAGATAAGCTATTTTGAAAAAAATAGCCCACATATGTAGCCTGTAAGTGGTGGAGAGTTTATCACATCAATATTCCATTTAAATTGGTATTGTTCTCACCTCAAATTTGTGGCTTATTTTCAGTTTGAAGTGTTAATTGCATCTGTAAGATGTGGCATCTTATTATTTCTTTTTATGGTAGATTTTTAAAAATCAAGTTGATTGAATTCCTTTGCCATCTGTTGTAGGATGTATTTTAGGCTTTTATGTGTTTTTGTTGTGCCCTCTCTGGTTTTCAATGTCAATTTTAAATTGTAGATGTTCAAACTTGAGTGTGTTATTCTAGAAGACAGCTCAGTAACAACCTGTACAGAACTTCAGAAGAACCTTTAAAAGCAGTTTATGTAAGGCAGCATGTGGAGAAATTCCTTTGAGGCAAGCACAAACTATACTCTTCCAGTGGTTTTCTATATCCACATTTACCCTGTGGTTATAAAGGTGTCCTGGCATTCAATACCTGAAGAATTTTTTGGCCTTACGAGGCTCCATAGAATTGGCGGGTTTTCCATTTCCCTACATCTTCCATTGGTGAGGCCTCCGCTCTGATGATGATGTGAATGGCCACACCGAAGGGGCAACATCACATGTGTTAAATGAAATGCATAATTCCTTGACTCTGGACACTTGATTTCTTGCTTACTAATCATAAGGAATAGTTTCCAGTACAGATGCTTCAGACAGTGTGAGCACGGAAGCAAGGCCCTGTGTCCATGCATATCCATTGCTCAGCTCCCAGTTCCCAGTTATCCCAAGTGCTTCCATCTGCTACTGAAGACATTGTCTCCTTTCCTACGTCCTTCTTTACGCTTCAACAATATCTTCAAGATAACTTTTCCAGGCCAGCATATAAGAAGACTTATTTATATTTCAGCGTGCACAACATAACATCTTTTAAGTCTTGAGAAGAGTAGTGAACTCAGAATAATTATCAAAATTTGTTAACTGTGCACAGCCTTGTCAGCACCTTTGATCCTTTCCCCAAACTTTGTATTATTGCACCTGAACAAAAGAAAACAGTACTAGTGTCAGCTCACAGGTTAGGGTTCATCATTTGCTCTCGATGAGCATCTCATCTTGAGGCCAATAGCTCACTGTTTTAATCTCTAGTATCTTTTCTGTATGCTATCTAATTTTTCTGCATGTATTTTAATTTGTGGCTAACAGACTTGGACCTTCTAATGACTCACCAGTGATTTGTGCAAAGGCAGTCACCTAGTCAAGTCCAAACAGCACTGTGCAGAACTTCATGAGTTTGTCATAGCTGAGTAGGTTGGCAATAGTACAAAGTCACAGTAGGCAAGTACAAGAGATCTCAGTGCATATTAGAGAAAATAAATTCAGCTAACCAGACAAGTTGTGATGAGTTGTACTCGTGAAGTGCTCAGACACTAAAATAATAGACTGGATAATTATCTTAGGCAGGAGTATGATAAATTCATGGAGTTATTGACCTGGCTCAGTTTGTAGCGTTTGTAATATTTGGATACAGTAAACATTAAAAACCTGATACAAAATTATCTCAGCTATGGCCTATGCGTAATAACTCAGTAAACTTTAACTAGAGAAGAAATTTAACTTGCCCGCGTTTTTCACTATGAGACCATTCAGGATTAAGAAAAGATTGTAGTAATACCATCATTACCTAAAGCAGCCATCATTACCTAAAGATAGAAACAATTTGAGATTGATAGAGAGAAGTTCGTATGTGTACATGTATTTGATTAAACAAATCAAATAAAGCATATTTGATTAGGCAAATTGCTAGAGTGTGGAAAAAACAAAGTTGGGACAGTAAAAAGTCTTTTCAGGTCTGAAAATCATAGCCCTCGTGAATAAGCATGACCTCAGAACAACCTTTGATAACTCAAATAGAAAGGGAAAGGGAATTAGAGTGTTAAGAGGCGTATCTTCTCAGAGAAGCAGGAAGATAGGTAATTTATTTTTTCTGGAACATGGAAAAGGCTAACTAGAGGTTAGAGTGCAAATATCTGTTGAGAATATTCTGATTTGCACTTTCATTGTTCATTCTGTTTGCTTATTACTGTCCCTTTAGAACCCCATATACAAAAAGTATAGGTTACCTTCCAGTAGTTGCCTTAGAAGCCTGGTCTGCAAAGCACTTAATCACACAAGATGAACAACTCTGCTGCCTAAAGCTACTTCTAAATGATACAGAATTAAAAAAAAAAACAAACCACTATTAGCTTTAAACAAAACCTCTCTAGAAGAAGAATGAAGAAAATGTCCTTCAGTTGTTTCCTCTCGAGCATTTTATCCAAGAAGGGATCTGAACGGAGGATGTGGCAGTAAGTAGCTCCAGAGTGACGTCTAGACTGCTTTGCTCTGCTTTGAAGTTTTTTGCTTGCCTTTGGATTTTCTGAAATGTTGTACAGGGAGAAATTTAGAGTGCAGGGAGTTCAGACTGAATTATTGATTTGTACAGATATTCAAGCCATGGGCATTGGCACCTCTGCCCTATTANAAAAAAAACAAACCACTATTAGCTTTAAACAAAACCTCTCTAGAAGAAGAATGAAGAAAATGTCCTTCAGTTGTTTCCTCTCGAGCATTTTATCCAAGAAGGGATCTGAACGGAGGATGTGGCAGTAAGTAGCTCCAGAGTGACGTCTAGACTGCTTTGCTCTGCTTTGAAGTTTTTTGCTTGCCTTTGGATTTTCTGAAATGTTGTACAGGGAGAAATTTAGAGTGCAGGGAGTTCAGACTGAATTATTGATTTGTNTATGGCCTGATTTGGAAGAACTTCTGCTAGTTTAGATTTTTGGTAGGGTTTTTCCAACATTTTAAAATTGGACTTGAATTTGTTTTCTGAGTTCGCTTTTGAAACTCCATTAAAAGTCACCAATTTAGTCTGCAGAAATTAGGCTAGATAAATTCTGTTCAAAGCAGCAAAGCACCTGCAGACTTTCCCATAGCGATGGCACTCATTTCAGATTCTCTACTCAATCTAGCTGTCAATTTTTATGAAATTTTCAGGAAGCAAATATACCTGAGGTCACAATCCTTGTGTCAGATTTGGTTACAATTGACCAGCAGATTCAAAAGCTGTTGTGGAACCACTGATAGATGGATAGACATGGCACTCCCATAAGCTGCATTTCTGTTGGAGATCAGGCTAAACCCACTGATTATTTTTTTCCGGCAGTAACCAAGAAGTATTTATTTCTTTGTGATCCAATTCTGTACAAAACAGGGTCTATAGTCATTCATTCAGACTTTTTCAGACCTGGGATGTATAATTCTGATTATATAGTATAACTGAAGGCTTAAAGTCTATTTTAGAGCTGCAAATTATTGTGGATTTATTTACGTACAGCTTACAGATAGCATGGAATAGATTACCAAGAGGCAGCTTCCGAGAGAACAAAGGAGAATACACATACTGCGCCCTTTCAAAATGTGAGGTATGCGAATGTGCAGCAAATCAGGTCTTCTTCCAGGTTTGTAAGGGTGAAAATGTGGCTTCTTGAGCCCCTCACACCGCTGTTCCCCTTTCTGAGGTACTGTTTGAGGTACTGTTCATGTAAGAGAACAGTGAAGGAGTTGCCTCCACAAGGAGAGTACAGTTTTATCCACCTTTATATTAAGCATACAAGGACAGAAATAATTTTTTTCCTCTCCTAACCAGTCTGTGTAACATCTAATGGAATATGTATTCTGATCACCACATATATCAGTTATCTTTTAGTAAGGAATTACTGAAAAAGATATTATCATTGTCCAGTGGAGCATGTAGTCACTGTTATGTTACAAGTGCAGTCTGGAATGGGATTGCCACAGTTTTATGGCAAGGATGAATAACATTTCTCATTTTAAGAGAACTTTTACATGTATTTGGTGGGCCACACACTAATAATGCATGTCTTGGTTCCCCAGTCTCCATTCCAGAAGGCTCTTCATCATTCTTACAAAATTTTCTGCACTGTCTTGTGCTATTTAATGCCCAGCAGTTTCACAGTGCTCATTACTACTCAGGCCAACATCTCATGCTGGTAGGTCCTACATACTGTGCAGCACTCTGCTGCTTAGCACATCCCATCCCAGACTATACAGATTATTTCTCATTCTTAGTACCACAGTGCTGCAAAGCACTCCCCTGAAAATGGTATGTCCATGCTGAATGACTTATCCCTAACTCTGCTTTCACACTAATTTCATTTAGATGGGTAAAGAGAGTCCATGGCATTCTTCTGTTTTAACTCTTGGTTAGCAGAAGAATGTATCCCTATGAGGCATTTGGATTCTGCTGCTGCTGTCGTTTCAGGGCAATTTATTGGCACAATTATTATGCAGTAATAGTAAGTCAACTACTAATTAACTTGGAGTTGTGTTTGCATTGACAAAGCATACACAGGTACCTTTAGGCTCTCATTCATCTGTTTAAAAAGAGAAATATATAGAAAACTTTCTGTGATGTTTACTTAACTTCAAGGCCTTTTAAAAAATTCCACCTTTGATCATTAATCCTTGCTGGGTTAATATTTCTGTGAAATACAGTTTTATGTATTTTTTCCAAGTTTTATTTCAGGCAGTTACCTTTGCAAGGTAGTCATGTGAAGTATAGAACTGATCTTTTTCTTGGTCATCATTCCCTTTAACTGTGGACATTTTTGAGCTTACAAAGCATTCTAAATTGGCCAGTTTAAAATGAAGGGGTTTGCCAGTTTTTTTCATAGTTTGGCATCTTGGGGCAAATGTTATGTGTGCTTTATTTAGTTTTATCACTGTTCTGATCATACTTCCAGATTTTACTCTGAACCCCCTTTTACTGATAACATACACATAGAATCTTTTCTTGTTAGTGTCTACCTCCATTAGTTCTAGGTCTTTCACATGGTTACAGGCAAATCTTACATTAAATGTATCATTCATTGGTGCAGGTGTTTTCTCTGAATGTGAGTCTGCGTCTCATGCTTTCATGTAGTCCAGCCAAACTGTTAGACTTGTTTGTTAACATTCTTCTTGTGCTTTTCAAGCAGAAGTTGATCCTCTGTTCCTCTCATTTTTTTTTTGTTAACATCCTTCTGCAGTCCAACCAGTGAAATATCAGGGGTTACTGTCAGGTGATACAGTCAGTACTTGCAGTTCCCAAGTGACTTGGGAAGATGAAGATTTTTGGAGGCTCTTACCTTCCTTTCATTTCTTAGGAGTTACAGTTTTGCTTTCAATATTTTCCTATTAGTATTTGGCAGTCTCTTACTCCCATCACTGTCCTTGATGTCCACATGGACTTTCTCAATTTTGTCTGTATTGTAATTCTGCAAGAACAACATTCTGGTTGATGCTTGTAAAGCTCTCAAACACTGAAGCTGTGGCTGTAGTAGGAACATATAGGCACTGGTTAATTGCAGCTGAAAAATACCGCCTGTTTAAATTATTGTGCGTTAGCTTCTTGCATAAGGAAGTTGCTCTTATTTTAGCTTTGCAGTACTAAATGATGCCGTGTGCCTAGATAGGTCTTTTGAGAAGGGACATAAAGGTGTAGAAAAAACAGCTCTTCCTCTGATCCACTAAGCAAATTACTGTTAACTAGAGTCTGGTTTGCACATTAGAATAATTTTGATCTTCTTTATAGTTCACTTGGCTCTGAGATTATGCTGTCTGTGCATCTTACTGTGATTACAAACCTATCTCAGAACCGACCATTACCCTTGAGTCCTCAGCCATTTTGCCTCTTTCTCCCTCATTTACTTCACTGGCTCATGCAAGATGTTTAACTTGCAGCCAGTGAGACAGGCGGCTCCTCTATACACATTGTGTATCTCCTTTCTGATCGGTGCTTATCAAAACCAGTCAGCAAAAGCTTGCTTTCCCTCCCTCCCCCAGCAGTTTTTAGTTTTGTGCTAGCTTTTAATTATAATTTTGTCCTTACATAGAATCATAGAATAATTTAGATTGGAAAAGACCTTTGAGATCATCAAGTTCAACCATTAACCTAACCCTGCCAAGTCCACATAGCTGGATTGGAAGGGGTTGTTATTGTCAGAATGTGTTAGTGTGTCCTAATTTCTGCTGAAGTCACCTCTGTCATGTATTAAGCTCAGACTACTTTCCTCACTTTCTGTGCCAAATTATTTTCCACTTTTTGTCAAAGAAACAGTATTATGAGGCTTCCTTCATTCTAGAATTACCTAGCTGTAATCAACTCTCAATTACCTTTTCCCATTCTGTTCTGGTGTGGGTTGTCTGTGCTGTAGGTGTAGAGACAGCCTGGGTTAAACAGTGTTGTTGATTAGTTGTAATACAGTGCTGCTCTCACACTCTCTCCTACAGCATGGACTTCAAAGTAATGGTCCCAGTTGTCACTATCTGGAACTAGCTTCTGTAGATGCTAGAGAAGCTAGAAGGTTGTCCCAGCCAGGCCTACGCTGGCTGCTTGTTGGTACAGCCTAGTTGCCTCTGCAGTAAATTTCTGTACACTGTGAAGTTTTCTGGGACCATCTCAAGTCTGGCATGGAGAAAATCAAGCTGGTGTAATAAGTGCTGAGGTAAGCGCTACAAGAGCCACACAGTTATTGGCGCTTAGGGTTGCACAGGCGCTTACGTTCGGACATGATGCTAAACCCAGACTGTCTCCATGCTTTTGTGTGACAGCAGGCCAGGATTTATAAGCCCTCTTGGCACCTGGTGTTCTGGAAAGTGCAATGCGAAGGCTGAGCTGGACTAGCAGGATGAGTGCTTATTCAGAACTGATAAATTCTGGGTAAATGCTTCTGCTCTATATTTTTAAATGCATTCCCCAGTACCCATACTGCTGGGGCTCATTCATTATTTGCAGTGTTCAGTATCCCAGGCAGAAGAGGACTGACTATAATGAGAGAAACAGAAATCCAAGACAGTAGGCCATACATGTAATCATCTTTGAAAGAGATCTAGAGAATCTCATCTGTACAGTAGACACAAAATAACAATTGTCATTAATATTTGGTAGACCAGTATCAGGCAGTGGTTGTCTGCCATGGCTTGTGAGTGTCAAAATAGGCCTGTGTAATACACAGCTGCTGGGTATGCAAACTAGATGCAAATCAAGCAGCTGCCCTAGCACACAGTAGTATTTATTGGGTAGAAATGCATCAACAGGTGTGCTTAATGTCAGTAATAGATGCCTGGAAGGACTTGCAGAACTAGCATTGCAGAACTAGCAAAGAAGTAGGTACAAAGCAGTGGTTGAACAAGGGGCATGAGGGTATTAAGTGTGGATTATTGAAGCTTGTAAGAAGTCACTGATACTACAAGGTAGCTTAGAACTAAGACACATAATGAGATCATTAGGCAAAGATGGGGAGTTTAGAGCAAGGGGCATGAGTGAAGAATTTCTGCAGTGTCTGACAGCTACTGTCTTTGTTCTTTCCTGGTGGATGTCTTGGATATTGGGCTGTGTTGGGTTCTGTTAGCTGTGAAACAGACAGGGTGGACAGAGGAGCTAGAGCAAAGTCAGTGTCTCGTGTAGCTCCCATAGAGATGAAAACAATTTTTTTTTTCTTTAATCCAAAACCCCTGTGTGCCATTAGTATAAGATCTTCAAATTACATGGAAAGATTTAGTCATATTACAAGAGCGAAGCAGGAACCTGGCAATATACACAAGTTGTTACACTCATATGGCATGTACACCATTTGGGAAGGCCAACCATGTGCCCCTACAAATATATCAGTGCAAATAAATTCAAAGCATATGTGCTGGCAAAATCAAGCAGTTACCAAAGATGTTAGGGATTCCTACACTTTCTACTCTAAGCTTTAGATTCTGCATTGTAGTAATAAAGTTGTTGCTTGTTTCAAACTGTGAGTCATTATTCTTGCTGAAACGTGCCCTTCACAAATTACCTTTCAAAGGCAGAACAAGCCATAGGTTATTTTTAGAGACTTTTGTTTTGCCTTTCCTGGCAAAGTAACCAGGTATTTCGGTAATAAAGTTACAAATAAATTGCTAAAATTTGATTTAAAAGAAGAAATACAATCATAGTACAGTTTTACTCAGCCTTTTCAGTTTTGTTATTTCCTTCTTTTACTGTTTCATATGATTTTTGTTCTCCTTTCCCACAGAGTGCTTGTTGTGACATTCCTGTCTTAGCGGTGTGTTTCATCATCTCGTTAAAAGTAACCTGTATTAAAAATTAAAAATGTCACCAGTGTGTACCAACTCCTTAAGCGTTATTTAGTCACCTTCCTGTCAATTGTTTTATCCAAAATACTTGTAAGCTAAGCTGTGAAAAGATGTTTTTCTTTTTCTTATTGCAGACTGCAAATGATAACCTGCATACAGACGATGAGCACGAACTCAGAGGAGATAAAGAAAGCTATCTCTGTGCAGTGTGCCTGGATGTTTATTTCAATCCTTACATGTGCTATCCATGCCACCACATCTTCTGTGAACCTTGCTTAAGGATGCTTGCCAAAGACAATCCAGCCAGCACTCCATGTCCGCTGTGTCGCACTACAATTGCCAGAGTCTTTTTCCAAACAGGTATAAAAATTAAAGTTTTTACAATACAGAAAAATATTTGTAGCTTTCTTCCTGTATTTCTGGCCTGAATAAATATGTAGTTAAAAGTATAGTAAAACCCTGCTGACCAAATATAGTCATAAAAAGAAGAAATAATAATATACAACGGGCCACATCCAAAATGCATGCAGAGTAAAATTTGGTGATGTTAATCCACTGTGAGGTTTTCTTTGTATTTAGCTCTTCCTAGGATATTCCATGCAGGCTTTCTTCAGTGGCAAGAAGCTATTTTCAATGCATATTTTAAAACTTCTTGATTTTTGAAGTGAGGTTCTGATAATTTACATTTCTTCAGTTCCTCTTGCTAAATAATCACAAACTCCAAATATAATAAACATTTTCTCAAAATAACCTACCAGAAAAGCATTTTTAAAATTACTAACTTAATGACACAAAACAAAAATGCTCTTTTCTTGGTTTTATGGCTTTGATTTAGCTACAAGTGAAAAAATAGGCTGGCAAAACTGTAGAATCCTCCTAACTAATCTTGGTTTTAAATTCTTCCTTCCTGGCCTCTTACACCCTCATCTGTAGTATTCCTGACTTTTAGCAGAAGGAAAACATGGTGGGTAAGGGGTGTTTTATGTCAGAACAGCTACAGGGGTAGAAGAGGTTAAGTAGTGCTGTAGATGGGATACCTGCAACAGCATGAGTCAGACTTTTATGCCTGTATCTTAAAAAGGTAAATTCAAGCACCATGGATAAAATTGCATTGTAATATCTGAATTTAGGCCCTTTACGGCACATAAAACTGTGTATAGACAGGTCACAAAGTAATGGAAGTGACTCAGCCATGCAGGAGAGTTTGTTTATTTTTGCATGCTGCAGAGATCTTGCAATGATTCTCCTTAAACTGGGAGAGCGCTGTGATAATGACAGGTTGGGCATGCAGATTTAAGTATGATTTCACATTGATCAGCAGAGCTGCCCAGCTTCTATTTCTGGTTGTGCACAGACTCTTCCTCTGCACAGGCACAACTTTGTATAATTTGATGGCAGCCCCCTTCGAGGAACTGACTGAGCTAAATGAGAACTCATTTGGATGGGAAGGAGGCATTTTTCAGACAAACTAACTGCGCCAGGATGCTTCAGTGGGGACCTGCAGGTGGCCAGCGGTAGGGACTGACTATGTCAGCACCACAGCAGAGAGAACGGATGGAAAGCTGCAGCCTGAGCACTCTCAGCACCCTGCCTGTCTGGTGTATAGAAGTTTCAAGCTGTTCTCATTTCATTTGCTGAATGTTTGATGCTCCTTTGGATTTGATGTACAGATGAAGCGTGTCCCACAAATAGATAATTAATTTTAGTTGGTTTAGGGCTATTTAAATTTTTAAAAAACTATTTAACAGATTTGCTGCAGTATAACACTACTGGGAGAGCACAAAGAGAGAATATAGATGTTTGTTGAAATGGATTTGGAAAACTTCTCAACATATTTAAAGTACTGTCATTTAAGTGAAATATTACCAGGATTATTTGTAGCCTTTGAGTACTTACAATGTGTAAACATAACTTGATGGGAGGGAATGAAGAAGAGGGAGCTGGAGTTTTCTCAGGAGTGCCTGCTGACAAGACAAGAGGCAGTGGGCACAAATTAAAACACATGAAATTCCATCTGAACACGAGAAAACACTTTTTTCCTGTGAGGGTGGTCAGACAGGTCACTCAGAGAGGCTGTGGAGTCTCCATGTGCGGAGATACTCAAAACCCAAATGGGCACGTTCCTGGGCAACCTGCTGTAGGTGACCCTGCTTGAGCAGGGTGCATTGGACTAATCTCAAGACATCCCTTCCAACCTAACCCATTCTGTGAAAATATTAAAAAGGTATGTAGTGTTGAGGAGAAGGATTTGTGTGGTTAAAGTGTAAATACAGTGTCGTGAGTATGTAAATAGAGAGTATACTGCAAATAGAGAGCCATAACAGTATATGAGATGTGTTTAGTATTAACAGCTTCAGATGAGAGAAATCCGTATAACCTCACAGCAACTATTTGTATATTGCTATACAGTATATAGCAATATATGCTTGACTTAGCAATGTATTTGAAAATACATACACTAAATTTACTTAGTTTTATTATACATATGTTAAGTAAAATATTTTGATAAAATCATAGAATAGTTTGGGTTGGAAGAGACCTTTAAAGGTCATCTAGTCCAACTCCCCTGCAATAAGCAGGGACACCTTCAACTAGATCAGGTTGCTCAGCGCACTGTCCAACCTGACCTTGAATGTTTCCAGGGAGGGGGCATCTACAACTTCTCCGGGCAACCTGTTCTATTGTCTCACCACCCTGATCGTAAAACATTTCTTTCTTGTATCTGGTCTGAGTCTTCCCTCTTTTACTCTAAAGCCATTACCCCTTGTCCTATCACAACAGGCCCTGCTAAAAAGTTTGTCCTCATCTTTCTTATAAGCCCCCTTTAACTACTGAAAGTTCACAGTAAGGTCTCTCCAGAGCCTTCTCTTCTCCAGGCTGAATAACCCCAACTCTCTCAGCCTGTCCTCATAGGAGAGGTGTTCCATCCCACTGATCGTTTTTGTGGCCCTCCTCTGGACCTTATCCAACAGGTTCTTGTGTTTCCTGTGCTGAGGGCTCTGGAGCTGGATGCAGTACTGCATGTGGGGTCTCACCAGAGTGGAGTAGAGGGGCAGAATCCCCTCCCTTGAACTGCTGGCCATGCTTCTTCTGATGCAGCCCAGGATATGGTTGGCTTTCTGGGCTGTAAGCGCACATTGTTGGCTCATGTCCAGCTTTTCATCCACCGGTACCCCCAAGTCCTTCTTGGCAGGGCTGCTTTCAATCCCTTCATCCTCCAGCCTCTACTGACAGCAGGGGTTGCCCTAACCCAGCTGTAGGACCCTGCACTCGGCCTTGTTCAACCTCATGAGGTTTACACTTCTGAGGCTTGTCCAGGTCCCTCTGGATGGCATCCCATCCCTCAGGTGTGTCAACCACACCACTCAGCTTGGTGTTATCTGCAAACTTGCTGAGGGTGCACACAACCCCACTGTCTATGTCATTCATGAACATATTACACAGTACCGGTCCCAATGTGGACCCCTGAGGAACACCACTCATCACCGATCTCCATCTAGATATTGAGCCATTGACCACTACCCTCTGGATGCAACCATTCAACCAATTCCTCATCCACTGCACAGTCCACCCCTCAAATCCATATTTCTCCAATTTGGAGAGAAGGGTGTTGTGGGGAACTGTGTCAAAAGCCTTACAGAAGTCTGGATAGATGACATCTGTAGCTTTTCCCTTGTCCATGGATGTAGTCACTCCATTGTAGAAGGCCACTAGGTTGGTCAGGCAGGACTTGCCCTTGGTGGAGCCATGCTGGCTCTCTCGAATCACCTCATCATCCTCCAGGTGCCTTAGCATAGCTTCTAGCAGGATCTGTTCCATGATCTTCCCAGGCACAGACGTGAGGCTGACAGGGCCGCACTTCCCAGGGTCCTCCTTTCTACCCTTTTTAGAACTGTGCAATGTTTCCCTTTGTCCAGTTACTGGGTACTTCCCCTGACTGCCATGACTTTTCAAATATCATGGAGAGTGGCTTGGCAGCTGCGTCAGGCAGGTCCCTCCGGACCCTGGGGGACATCTTGTCTGGGCCCATAGACTTCTGTATGTTCAGGTTCCTCAGGTGGTCACGAACCTCATCTTCTCTTACAGTGGGGGGAACTTTGCTCCCCTAGTCCCTGCCTGCGGTCCATCTGCTCGAGAGGTGTGGGAAGAGAGATTGCCAGTGAAGACTGAGGGGAAAAAGCAGTGCTTAGCATGTACTGCTTTACAGGAAGTTTAACATTAAAAGTTTTTCAACACTTGTCTGTGACCCACTGGTAAGAAGGAGATTTCTGGAAGATTCCCACTAGCCCCCACGTACTGCTTGGGTAAGTACCCTTAGCGGTAAAAAGGACGACATGTCTAAACCTTTAAATGGTGCAGATAGCAAGTTGCTTCAGGCAATAAAATATAAATCACAATGATGTGATTTATTAAAGATTTTTCTGGTTTTTTTTGCTCACAAGAAAGGATTTTATTTCACGTCTAGCCTTTTTAACAAATACAAGTAAAGCAATCCAGTAGTTATTGTGCAAACCTGAGTCAAGAAACCTTTCCATCGTCAGCATCATCAGTGATCAGCAGTGAGATCATAGCATACAACTTTTTTTGTACAACAGGATGATCATGAAGACAGTTGAGCTGTCCCTTTGAAAAATACTATAAGCATAGTATAAGTATTATATTAGATAAACAGCACAATTGTTGTATATGATGAATACAAACAAAACCTTTTTAAATGTATTGAAATGACTCACTATTTAGACAATGATATGTAGATTTCAGAAGCAGGGTAACAAATTCTTTCAAACATAATGAATGGTATAATATTTTTTAAAAGTCTTCATATGTATCAACAACTGTGATTCATTTATGTTTCTTCCTGAAAGGTAAAGCAGTGAGTCCAGCCACAGCACAAAAACTGAGTTACAATGCAACTAAAATAAAGGACTTGAAGGAGAAAATGTCAAGTCCTAGAAAAGAGAGTCTTCCAAATGGGTAAGGATGAACTTATGACTCAGCAATGAAAGTCATCCACCAGCCCCGTGTTTTTAACCTACTGTCATCGACAAATCCAGTCTCTCAATAGTCCTTTTTCTGTACCATTGCAACAGTCATAATGCACGTGAAATTGCTGTGCTCTACTCCCCTTTTAGTGCAGGAATCCTCACATGGACTAGAGCCAGCATAGCTGTCTGTGTGCAGTACCGTTTGGCAATGGGAGATCATACAGATGGCAGGGAGCGTGGTCAGATGACACTGCAAACTGCCCGTGCACTGCCAGAACAGGCTCTAGGTGACTGTGAAAAAAGTGGAAATTGAGTGGCTGCATCTTTCCAAATATTTTTTCTTTATTCCCAGGAAGGAACTGTAACGTAGACTGAATTAGCCCTATACTGTCCAAAGATCCAGGCCACTTAACTCCCCTTGGAATAGCAGTATCTGTGATGTATAATGATATGTGTGCCTATCACTGATCACAGTAATCTTTTTCTACAGTTCTCTAGAGATCTTCTGGGAAAAGGGTTTAAACCTATCCTCCTGGAACCAAATCTTCCCTTGTCCACAGCAAATGCCCTAAGCCCTAGGTAATTACATAGGCATGCAAGGGAGCAGCCACACCTAACTGTCAAGTGAGAGAAAGATACTATATCACGGTTGGACTCGATATTAAAGCTCTTTTCCAACCTGAATGAATCTGTGATTCTATCTGAATTTAAATACACTATTCAGTGCTGAAGATGGAATTTCTAATTTCCTATTTCACAGAAATTTAAGTTACATGCTTTAGTCTGGGGTGTATGGGAGAAGGGGAAAAGAGGCAAATGCTAGTCTTGGATACACCTTTCACATTTTAGGGGCTGTTTACCCCAGTCACTATATGACCATTGTGAATCCCATTCTCCTGCATCTAATCTTCTCTACTGTAGACAGAGGAAATTCTAAGTCCTATTTTGAATTTCCGTTCCCTTGGTAAATGCCTAACTTGAAGATCTGAGTCTGTTGATAACTTGAGCCCTTTTTAATCATGATCCTTCATGAATCCAGCTCCTAAAAACCAACTTCTGTTTGTGCTTCCAAAAAAAACCCCGAAACATTTCATTGTTCTAAAAGCAGCAGCAGCTTCATGACCTCAGTACTTCTGTGAGGTTCTGCAAAAGTGAAATAGTTAAATGCAGCTAAAACCATTATTTAAAACCTCTTAATATTTAATTAATGCAATAGTATATATGAACATGCTTACTATTTTTTTTACATGTTGCTATTTATAGGGACAAAGTATAATTATAGTACTAAGCATATTAAAACTAATGTGTATCAAAGTAAATACCTGATTAAGATGCTGGAGACACCTCTCTTTTAAATAGTCATAAGAAAAATACTGGGGTGAGGAGTGGATTGAAAGCAGCCCTGCCAAGAAGGACTTAGGGGTGCTGGTGGATGAAAAGCTGTACATGAGCTGACAATATGCACATGCAGCCCAGAAGTCCAACTGTATCCTGGGCTGCATCAGAAGAAGCATGGCCAGCAGGTCAAGGGAGGGGATTCTGCCCCTCTACTCCACTCTGGTGAAACCGCCACCTGGCAGGAAAGACATAGATCTGTTGGAGCAGATCTAGAGGAGAGCCACAAAAATGATCAGCGGGATGGAACACCTCTCCTATGAGGACAGGCTGAGAGAGTTGGGGTTGTTCAGCCTGGAGAAGAGAAGGCTCTGGGGAGACCTTATTGTGAACTTTCAGTACTTAAAGGGGGCTTATTAGAAATACGGGGTCAAACATTTTAGCAGGGCCTGTTGCAATAGGACAAGGCGTAACAGTTTTAAACTGAAAGAGGGTAGATCTAGGTTACGTATTAGGAAGAAATTTTTGACTATGAGNCCTGGAAGTGTTCAAGACCACGTTGGATGGGGACTTTGGGCAACCTGGTCTAGTGGGAGGTGTCCCTGCCCATGGCAGGGGGGTTGGAACTAGATGATCTTCAACGTTCCTTCCAACCAAAACCATTCTGTAATCTATGATCTATTGGAATGTTTGCCCTTTCTGTGTCAATTTATACCAGTTGTCTAAGCATCCTCCTCAGAAACCAGCAGATTTCTCATTTGTTTTTGTATTGCTAAATATATTTCTAATTTAATATTATAAACAAATTTATACATGCTACCACTTTCAAGTAATGGACTTCAAAAATAATTGAAATTTTCTTCAATAATATTTAAGCAAGAATAGGAAACAGACGGTTTGATAAAGCCATCAGCAGAAGTCAGTTACTAAATATCTGAACATTTGTTTCTTAAGTTTTTAAAAACCTTTTTAAAAAACAGGAAAATACATTTCTTTTGTCAGATAATTGATGAATGCAAAAAATGTTCAGTATTTATTTCAGTTAAATGTTTATAACAAGGAAACTTTTCAACTTTAATGGAAAGAAAAAGCAAAATAACACTGAACATAATTTTGCGGGGTATTCATTGAGAAATTAGTGTTTGACATCACCAGTTCATAGGAAATGAAGTTTTTAGGTACTGTATCAGCCTTCATGCTGTTTCTCACATTCAGTCAGAGTCAGAGTTGCTGCGGCCCTTGCTGAGAGCCATGGCAAACATGTGCAAAACCTCCTCCCTTGCCATTCCAAGTTGTCACAAGTGTTCATTTTCTGGGAAATGTGACAAATCCTTCCTTCTATAGCAGGCACTGCATTTACTGATGGTTTTTTTTTAACTGTGCTTTCTTCAAAGGCTTTCGGCAAATTCAAAAAATGTTATAATAAAGTAATATAGTATATATATTATAAAAAATAGAATAAAAATTATTATATTGACTACTGATCATTTAAACAACTTCAGTGTTAATCTGATTGTTAACTAATGTTAACTCTGGTATATTTAATAAATATTTTAATGCCAATTTTTTATTTTAACTTATAATTTTGAAAATAATCCAAACTTCATGGATGGCAAAGACCATGACTGTTGAATTACTGTTTGTTCAAGTTTTTGTAGGACAAACTACTCATTACCAGAACACTACTTTCAGTCTCATGCAGATGAGTTGAAGCTAAAAGTTAAGCTTCAACTTAACTACTATTGCTTTTTTCCTACAGATTTCTTACATGCCAGTTACACACAGTGCTGTTTTTAAGACTTCAGCCCTCAAATCCACATCTTGAAAGAAGATCTTAACAGGAGTCCTACATCTCCTATATTTTCCTTCAGAAATGCCATTAACACGCTGTGTTGTGAGTACACTAGAGATCTCTGTACATGCCAAGTCTAACGCATAGGGTGCACACAAGCATGTAGTGCCCAAGAGCTTTTCAAAGATTAAAACCTCCTGCTGATCCACAGGTTGAGAACAGTGCACATATTGTACAAAATGAATATGATGATCAATTATTCTAATAGAAGAAAGTCATCAGTGAGTTTGAATCATATGAAAACGAGAGGAGAGAGGGAGAATCATGAAAAAGAGTAATTAATTTTTAGTTTTCTGTGGGAGGAAAAAGAGTTTAAATCTGATGTGGTTGTAAGGAGGCAGTCAGTATGGGATTTAAAGAGAGAGAATAACCTGGCTTGACCTGATGCACATATCCGGGAGCCCATTAGAGAGCCCCAGACCACTGTTCTCATGAGCCACTTAAAGTAATGTGTGGGCTATAATAGCTTTGGACAGACTGTGAATAGGATCACTCTTTCCTGCACCCAACATGCCTGCTGCAGCCGGATCAATAAGGAAAGGTAAGGAAGACATCAATTAGGCCACTTTTATTATCCGTCAAAAGATGCTTGTGCTAGGAGTACGTCCAACAGAAAAAAAAGTTACATTTTTCCATTGGCTTTTCAAAGAGAGAAAAATGAGAATAAAGCAATTCACACAGTTGTACAGAGATAAAGAGGCATAGCCAGTGAACCTAAGGGAGTATAGTCAAAGAAAAGATTTAGAAGGAAAATTAGGAACTTCTGTTTCTCACTGAACTTTGAGACATCTACTTTCATCAGAAATTAGATCGTCATTGCATTATCTTGAGCTCTCCATTGTGAAATGCTAATAGTGTTTCTAGGTTTTGTTCTGTGGCTTTGACCTGATTTCCTTCATACTTTCTCAAAACAAAGCCATCTACTCCCAGTAGAATTTTTGAAACCTTTATAGACATGGGCTTATAAATTACTTTGGCAAAATTACAAGTAGAAGGGTTTAGCTAATGTGAATGCTTGAAGGCAGACTTTTTTATGCTTTTCAGCACCATTCATAGGACCATGTGAACCTTTTTCTGGCTTATGTAATTTAGACCTATGAAAATGATTTCAGCTTTCCTCACTTTTCATACCATTCTTAGGATCAAAAGTATGTATGTAACAAGTGCTTATCCCAGAATGTCAGGTAGATTTCCCTATCCTATTCTGGAAGAGATTAAAACATCTTTGGTATTGCATCTGCTACTATGTGACCTCTCTGTCCATCTGTACAGTCGGTTTAAAAACTATACACTATATTCTGCATGTCCTGTCTTTGAAGCAATAGATATTCTAAATTAGAGCCATCATTGCAAGTTCACAGTGTGAGACATTTGATACAAATAAAAGACAGCATTTTATTCATAGTCTTTTGGGTAAATGAAAGATTGATCAAGACGCAAGATAGCCAGTGTTAGAACATGCCATAAACTGTTCAATTAAGTGCAAAAATGTAGATGACAAAGAACAATGCCTCACTTCTTGAGATTTTTTTATGTCTTTGACTAAAGGAGAACTGCTTTCTGGACTGTTAAAAGAATTTTACTCACTGTCTTAAAGTGCTTGTAAATAAATTCCATTTTGTAGCTTTTTCTTCTGCATCTCAGACTTGGGGCATAGTTTATTGGTATGAAAATAAGAAGAATATATTTCAGCCTGTAAGGTTCATGAATAGATGGCAAAAGTCTCTTACAGAGAAGACCTTTAAGTTAGTATTGCAGTCAGCTAAAGAATCCATTAGGTCAGCATCCATCCCTTCTTGCAAGTAGATGGTGTTCTGAAAGAAACAGCTTCATTCAAGCATCACTGAGAAGAACTAAAAAAACTCCGAAGAGGCTGTAAAGAATAAAATCTTAGGTGGGATTTTTCAGACCTCTCCAACTAAATCAGGACTTAAAATCCATGTATCCAACCTTAGTCTCAGGTATATCAAAGCTGAAGGGGTTCTTCCAATAACAATGTGGTCTTACCTGCCTTTAAAGTCTTCTTTTTGCTATTGCAGCTATTTTAAATTAATTCCAACTTTTGTAACCATGGAAATCCCAGTACAACAAAACCTGTGCCACTGGTGCCTGGAGGAGGTAGAGTGATACAATCCTTGCTCTCTCCAGATGTTTATGGATGTTTGTGAGATGTTTATGACAGGCTAAGAAAGAAAAGGAGATAGATGGTGACAATGCCAGGATGTATCAGTAGACCTACATCCTGCAGAAATAATTTTTTCACAGACTCTTTGTGATAGTAAAGAGAGGACTTTATCAGAAAGGCTTTTGCCCGTTGAAAGCCTTATATGCTAAATCCAAAGCCTCTGTATGTTAAATCCACTTCCCTACAAAGGGACTAGAATTTCAAAACAGGGTCTGACCTCTTTAAGAGTCTGTTCTACCTCCTCCGTTTTCATGTCCCTTCAGAAACCCATTGCTACATGCCTTGCAGGAGTGATCACCCCAAAACAATCAACTGTGAATAATCTGTGAAGCAACTTGTATCTGAAGCAGCATTACCATATTCATAAAGTAGTGGCTCTGAGGATTTACAGCGTTGGGTACTCAGAAGCTGTCACAGATCCTGCCTGCCTTTTCTCAGCTGCACTCTGGTAGAGTTCCCATAGATTAATGTCCTAATATTTTGTATTTTGTGTATTGTATAGCTTTATTTGCATTGTTCAAATTCCCAGTAAACTGGATGATTAAAAGATGATTGCAAAAAACAAATCTCTGAGACAAATAAATACTCACATTCTCATATATGACAGTTCTGTAAATGTACACATTTAAATGCCTATTTCAAAACTACTTTGAATTGTAAGGATGCAAAAACTTTAGTAATAAAACTATTCAATTTTTGGTTTAGTATGAATTTTTTATTCATTTGAAAAGTGAGTTGAAATTGCTTGGAGCTACCTTCTTAAATAACTTCCAGATTGAACATGTACATTTTGCATGCAAATAAGACTCAGAGATTGTGGCTACAAATAGCTATACTTAATTTGAATATGCAAAAATAGTATTTGCATGTGTGAACTTTACTAGAAGACAAGTGAGAGTTTAAAAAACAGGCTTGATATCTGTGTTTTCTAATCTTCTGCAGGATGGCAGGAATATTTATCAAACTAAAGATGCATAGGGATATCAGGAAATGAACAAATTGGAAAACTGATGGAGTAAAAAAGGGAAAAGAGTCAAATTATAATCCAGTATACTCTCCTAATTCAGCAATCAATCAGATGATTGTACTTTATGTAAATAAATGTTCACGAGTGTGAATAATAACAATAAACATATCGTAACTTACATTAGCCAAGTATTTCTTAATGGCAAGTTGGTAGACTTTGCCTTCCCGCAGATACAATCCTTGAATTTTACTGAGTCTCCTACAGTTTTGCGTCCTGGTTCTGCATGTGGACGAAGTCCAAAATCTATTGCTTCTGCCTGAGGAAATCTGCAAGTTAAGACGACAAATACTGGATAGGGAAAAGGAGTAAATCAAATTAATGAACCGTTCAGGACAATACAGTAAAAGCCAGACTCAGAACAAAAAAGACATTGCTTTTAAAATAACTAGATTAATAAGATCATATCTGCACCAAATATCTTACAATTATAAGGATACTTGAGGCAGCAGCTGTTACTTTTCTTGCCAGAAGTCCAGAACTGATCATCTACGTTAAGACACTACCAAAGGTATCTTAAGATTTTATTCCAGGTTTTGTATTTGTATAACATAGTAATAATATTAGCAATCTTTCTTGTAGAGAAGTAATCATCATTCTTTACACAAGTATGACACAAGGTTTGTGATACCATTATCAGCATTAAGTGAAACTGTGGGAAACATTTTAAGTGTCTAAGACAAGTAATATTTTCATACACAGAACAGACTGAATGCTCACTCTACAGATTTTCTGTCAAGAGCTGGATATCTGTAAAACTCCTTTTAAAAAGCTTCCAATAGTGGTCTCCCTGGAATTCTGACTTCTAGCAGTGGATCTACAACAGGGACGATAGCAAAAAGAACATCCATAGTACAATTCTCTGCTGAGTATACTCAGTTTAAAAAAAGGTTATACACAAAATCATAACAGAAAATAATTACATTTCCTGTAGGATTTTTCTTCCGTAGACATTCAGCTAAATAATACATTTTCTTGTTGAAAGATTTGAGGTTAGCTGTAGTTTGAGGTTATTCTAAATAAGAAAGAATATGTGTTAAAAAGTTATTCAAATAACAGTGATGCAGGAGTTGATACTGCAAAGATGTATACGCATTCTTAACTTTATGTGCAGTAAACAGTCCTAGAAAATTAAGCAAATGTTAAATTAATGATTTCTATAGTTAGAGGTGTGTTGTTTGTGTTTTTACCAGGTAAAATATTGATTTAAACAAAAAACAAAACAACAACAACAAAAAAAAACCCACTGGTATAAAAAGAGCAATTACTAGCTAGGAAGAACAGGAAAATGGAGATAGCAACACCACCAAAACTGATTGTATATGAAGACTAACAGAAACTTTCATTTTTAAATAGTTTGGTAGCATTTTGATTTAAAGTATATTTGGCAAAACCAATTGCTCTGCAGATTTAGTAAGATCAAGGCTTTATATGTGGGAAATGTGTTCTCAAATTGCTTCATATTTGATTGAGGAGTGGAAATAATTGCAAAAATATGTTGCTTTCCAGACTACAACCAGGATTTCACCCAATCTATTTTGTCTCATTACAGCACTGCTGTACTTTGACTAAGCATCATTCTTCGTTCTTACCATATTTGCTCTACAAACACAATATGCTTGATTCTTGCCTTGGATACCATATGCTTTAAAAGACACA
>VZSZ01001267.1:94652-109278 GCA_013398815.1 Ibidorhyncha struthersii
TGTGGATGCCCCCTCCCTGGAAGTGTTCATGGCCAGGTTGGATGGTGCTTTGAGCAACCTGGTCTAGTGGAAGGTGTCCCTACACATGACGGGGGGCTTGGAACTAGATGATCTTTAAGGTTGCTTCCAACCTAAAGCATTCTATAATTCTATGATTCTAATTCTAGGAATTTGTTTCAAAAACCAGATTTGCAATCAAGACCCACTGTAAGATGATAAACCCCAGACATTCCTGCAAGAGTAATAAATACAGTTCTATCCATCATTGTCCTTAGGAAGAAAGCTTGACTGACTGCAAGAGATGACTCTGTAGGTGATTGAATTAGGGGAGTTTGTTCTCATGCAGAGACTCAGTTATCAAATGCAAAGGATATCTGGAATTTTACTTGTGAGCTTTGAAAAGTCAGAATTACCCTTTTTTTCTTTCACGTTGCCTTTGCAAAGGGGAAGGTAAAAGGATTCAAATGATTGTACTCAATCCTGTAAGAAGACTGAGAAGAATTTAGCCAGAACCTGAGAATACATGATAACAGCTGGTAGCCGTGTACCTCAAATTAACAGGTTGTAGCTTGTTGCTTAAATCCATACTTGGAAGCATCATCACCCACATCCATTTCCTGACCAATTTTATTCACTATTATCCCAGTTAAATGTTCAAAATAAATTAACTTGTGGTCAGCAACAGAAACATTTCTCCAGTTTAAAGACAGTTAAGATCAGGGATTGTAATCAACTTCACAGTAAACTTAACTTTAACAGTTTCAAAGTTTTACTATAATATGTAGCATCTCTTGTGAATAACAACGATCTAATTAACATTGTCTTGTGATCTCCAGAGTCCCCTCAGGAGCAGAGAATATAGCAGCTGTCATGCTACTACAGTATGGCAAAGACTGCTTTATAGGAATGTACCTGTGGTTGGCTGTAAATGGCTGCATATCAGAGAAAATAGCTTGTTTAAATTTACTGTTTTTTCAGACATGATTTATTCACAGTAGGAATGCACTGTGCAACTCAACAGCAATAACCATGTAAGGGATTTAAGTATAAAGCTCTAGGGATTGGAGTTTTATAGTAGTATTACTAATAAATATCTACAATAAAGGAAATTCGTATGGATGGTGACCTTTCGATTAGAAAGTCCCCGCATACATAATGCTGCATTCTTTCACTCTGCCATTCCTTCTAACTGTTGAATGAGCACCTGTGAGCAGTCAAGGATAAATTAATTCATATCAATCCATATACCAATCATATAATTCAAATCACATAACTCATATGCTATTATCAACTAATTCTCTCAAGAATTCAGGAAGTAATACACAAAGGGATGTCAAGGGTACTGGTTTTTACTATGAGCTTTCCTATATTCTGCAGACACAGTAATATTTTAGGATCAAACTAGATAAATCACAAGATTTCTAAATGCCATTTTCATAGGAGAGCTTAAAACTGTTTGATAAGGTGATGTCTTTTAATAGTAATCAACTCATGGATGCATTAGAGTAACCTTCCGTTAAAAATTAAACTGAAACTGTTGAAAAAAAAATAGGCCACTTTCCTCTGTGGTCTAAGTTTACTGAAGTCAGTCGAGTTGTATCAGGAGGAAATATGGATCTCATTTCAAGGTAGACAGGCAGACTAATTCACAATTTCCTGTTAAATATAAATCTAAACTGTATTTATAAAAGCAGGAAGATCCCATTGCCGCAGCGTAAACTGAGTACAGTTAACTGCATCTGGTATAATACAGAATATAGGACACAGAGCCCTTACAGGTTCCCATTCCCTAAATTCACACTCAGATATGGAGTCAGGATGCATTCCTACATCCAGGAACATGGAGATTCTTCTGGGGCCAATATTATTGATATGGCCATTGAAAACAGCTGGTTATTCTAATAAATTTGAACCTAATTCTTATTAGCTGTTTATTTTTTAAATAAATCATTAAGAAAGTCACACCCACCTGAAGCTTCTGAGTATACTTACTGATCACTAATTTTATACATAAATCTTTTTCTGAATTTCCCAGAATGTCAGTTCTTTGAAAATTATACTAAAAGAATGAACCAAAGTTTCTTTTTTTTTTATAAGAAATTTCTAAAATCAGACTTTTTCCATAATTCACGTTCCATTAATCTTTTTTATTTCATAGTCATTGTCATGGCCAACTAGTATCATATCTACTCCATCGATATTCTGTGCAAATCTCATACTTCATTTATGTCATAAGCAGTGATAAGCTCTGCTGTTTCTGCTGCATTAGCTACTTTGATATAACCTGTATAGTTTAGGTTAACTTGTTTATAGTAGCGAACGTCTCTAGCCTGTTAACCCAATTTTTATATTATTCTATTTAACTGTTGGTTTTGACTGTGCTGTGACCTAACAATTCCAAAGTAAATCTGTCATATACATTGTGGAGGAAATCTGGAAAACTACATTTGTAGATATTCTTCCAGAATACCCAATGCCAGAATCAAATTCATGGTTTTTGAAACATAACTTCAGAAAGTAATTTTTTAAAGTTAATATAAATTACTGTAAATTTTAGCTAAACACCACTTTTATGTATCATTTACCATGAGCTAGAGATTGAGGAAACATATACTTCACCTTGTCAGTAAAATAAACTCAACAGGAGGACTTAGTCCATCTGTCCTTTATAGCAAAAAAAGCTGGATCAATTTAATTTATTTTTGTAGCTATTCTAGATACACACAATTGTAAAGAACACTTTTGTGCATCTATTACTTTCAATTCACAAGTTATCTAAGTTAAAACAATCACAAATCATTGTCAAGGTTTCAGCTGGGGTAGAGTTGACTTTCTTACTACAGCTGGTATCACACTGTGTTTTGGATTTGGGGTGAGAATTATGTTGATAGAACACTGATGTTTTTGGTTGTTGTGAAGCAGTCAAGGCCCTTTCTGCTCCTCACACTGCCCCACCAGTGAGTAGGCTGGGAGTGCACAAGAAGTTGTGAGGAGACACAGGTGGGGAAGCTGACCCCAACTGACCAAAGGGACATTCCATGTGACATCATGCTCAGCATATAAAGCTGGGGAAAAAGAAGGAAGTGGGAGATATTCAGAATGATGGTGTTTTGTCTTCTCAAGTACCCATCACACATGATGTAGCCCTGCTTTCCTGGAGATGGCTGAACATCTGCCTGCCGATGGGAAGCAGTGAATGAATTCCTTGTTTTGCTTTGCTTGTGTGCACGGCTTTTCCTTTACTTATTAAACTGGCTTTATCTCAATCAATGAGTTTTCTACCTTTTAGTCTTCTGATTCTCTCCCCCATCCCACCAAGGGGAGAGTGAGCGAGCAGCTGTGTGATACTTAGATGCTGGCTGGGGTTAAACCATGGCAATCATCCTTATGGGAGCATTCTTTTATGAAGGCTCAAGAAAAAAAAGTTTACATTTAATGCCCAGCCAGATATCTGAGGTTAAAAAAAATAATCTCTCAGCTTAGTATGATTTTAGTTTCTGTACTGAACATAAAATAATATGGAGTAAAGAAAAAAAAATCATTCTCAGTAGCTTACAAAAAACATTAAATAGTACAACAGTAGGCATAAGAAATACTGGCCGCAGTATTCTCAAGTCTGTGTATGTTACAGAATCCTACATAAAGGCAGCACTAGGTGGGCTTTTACTTCCAATCCTGGACATACTACTGGTGTAGTCCCTGAAAATGTCCCTCTTTGATGAATTATCCTAGAGGGTTCTGGATGCTAAGCTGCTTCTGCAGAGGATTTAATTGCTAAGGGCAAAATCCCACATACTTACTAAACTTGAAATAACACTAGCACAAGCAGAAGGACTATTTAACACAAAAGTGACTGTTAGAGTGTACACAGGCAGACTTTTATGGTTACAACTACTTATGGTACTTTTCTTTGAAAAATGTTATCTTTTCATGTTTCATGCTGTATACATTCTCATTTTGCAGTATATGTAAAACAGAAGCAAAAAATCAAATTTGATTATAAGGAATTAAATTTACTTCCTAAAAATTAACTAACCTCTGAGCTTTGCAAAAGAGTAACAAAAAATAGGAAGGACTGAAAAAAGACTAATTGACCTCATCCTTCCACCCAACTAAATTCATGGCTGAAAGGACAGATATGTTCAGAAACACAAAGCAAAACAAACAAAAAAAAATCCATGAAGAGGATGAATCATCTAGACATATTTTTGCTTTCCCTTTTGGCTCATAAGAAGCCTTGTGCTGGCTTAGCAACCCTGAAGGACCTTTGCCTTATTTATATGGGTAGTTGCTAAACAAACTAGCTCGTGTTTCATAATTTCCTGTGTTACCACACTGCTGTTTTCAGTAGCCAGTTTTGTTGTCTACTAGTTCTGAAACTATTTGTCACAATCTCATTTGGGAGTCTGAACACTGCTGCCCACATCGAAAGCAAAGTCTGTTTCAACTAAGAGTCAATTACTCTGTTTATTAAACAGTATTTCTTTACAGAAGCACATTTTGTATGCTTTGCCTGTTAATTATGAAGCAGATTGTAGGCCAAAACAAACATCCTACATAGACTTAAATGGTCTTGGATTTACTTCTTCCCTGAAGTAATGTATACAGTTGCTACAAGTAGATCTTAGATTAGAGGTGAGCTGTTTTCTTTTTTAAAGAAAAGTTGATTGGTGATTTTATATTATGGCCACATACTTCTTGGTTTAGATTTTCCTTTTATTTCTGCGGTCTTAGAGGCAAACTTTGACTCTTCATTCACTCCTGAAGAGGATATTCCACTAGTAGAGGGGAGTTCTGGGGAAGAGCCTGCAAAAGTACATGCCCTACACCCTATGTTTCTTGTGAATCTGGGCTCTGCAGTGCACAGACATACTGTAGTACACCTCTAATAGGGACTGAGCCACAAAGATGCTGCCACTATACAAATTTTATGCTTGTCCTGCTGTGACAAGGGCTACACTGAAGCTTGCAGAGCACTACTTCAGCCACTGGACCAAAGCAATGTCTTTCTACCCATCACATCAAGAATTTAGGCCCTGTTGACAATGCAAAGACTGCAGGCTGCTTTAAAGGTAAGAACACAAGGTCAGGTCTGAGTCAACTTATGATCAAAAAGCTGCAGTTGACTACCCACAACTGGGAATAAACCAACAAACTGCAGGTATTATGAAATTCAACTTACGTTAAATCTACTTACCAAATACTGCAAATGGGCAGCACATTTAAAATAGGAACCATGTCTTTTCCTTTTTTCTACACATAAAGCTGATGGATTTAAGTAGTCTCCAGTAAAAATAATAAGTGGATTCAGGGAATCAAAGTTTTTACATCTGTTGAAAGTCTACAAGGAAAAAAAACCCAAACCCCAGGCCCACTTGACACACTGTTGTTGCTGTTCATCCATACTCGTAGCTTCCTCTTCATTGCTGAATTAGTAAAGCTTTCATTTGGCATTTCTTCAAAATAACTGAAAATATTTACAAATAAAACAGATGAACAATGCTTAGAACACTCCATTCTTTTTCTGATGTCAATAGCAGGTGTTCTCTGAATAGAAAAGGAGGGGAAAATAGAAAAAGGCTACAGGCAAAATGTGGACTTGCTTTTTTTCTGTGTCCTGCTGACTTACATTTTTGCACTCTGACCTTCACTCCTAAATAACTGCTCTCTTACCACTTTCCATTTCGCTTTATTTTGTCATTCATAAGCATTATCTGTTGCTGTTCAGCTTTTTCTGCTTTATTTCTTCATGTTAGTATATGTTTCTGCTTTTCTCGTCTGTTGTTCCTTCCACACTTCTTCATTACCCTTTTCTTTAAAAGCTGTACAAATTTCTGGAATATTTTATAGCACTGATATTGCTGTCATTAAATCACTTCCTTAGGGCTCTATTGGGAAGAGCATTTCCAGTAACTGAATGTTAAGAAATGTTGCTTGCAGCAGTACTGAATTTGAGAAGTGGAAAGGATGCTGAAGTAGTGGCAAATGCAGGAAGAAAGTATGTGTTTCATGAACTGACAAATAAACTTCCATGAAATCACAAAACATTTCATAAGGCTGAGGAAGATTGCAAAAGCAGAAGTTTTTACCTGCTATGGGAATATTTATAAGTTAATGTTTCTTATGAAGCTGACATATCTCTGTAATTCCAAAAAGTCACAGAAGAATAGAGCTGAAAAGGACCTTGAGGAATCTATAATCCAATTTTCCTCCCAAGGGGTGATTAACAACATGTGAGTAATTTCTGGTAGAAGATTGTCTTTTCTTAAAACCCTTCATTTAAAGTCTTCTGTGGAAAACTAATCCAGCTTTTCACTATCCTTAATGTTAAAAGGAATTTTCAATCTAACCTGAATAGTCTTGCTGAAATTTATTATATATTTCTATGATGCCCCCCCCCAATTATTTCTTTCCTTATGCTGTACCAGTTCGTGTACTTGAGAACTGCTGTTTTCCCTCAGTCATCTACTTCCAGTACTTTCGGTTTCTACAGAGTTCATGTTCTCTATCCCATTTTATAATTTTTTTCTCCTTCCCCATTCTCTCCAAGTGGCCCACATATTGCTTGAAGTGCAAGGCACCAAATTGGATAGGTCTTTACCAACTGATAAAGCCAAGACTGAGTAAATATTAAGTGGAGTTATTTCAAGTATCTTGCTAGCTATAACGCTAATTCTACCTCCTGGTGGGACAGGAGTTTTTCTTACTAATAGCTTCATCTTCATGTCAACAGGAAAAATGCCTAAATCCTGTTCTGCAGGGTTTTACCTACCTTAATCTTACACTTGTATGGTGGATGTCTTCTACCAAAGTGCTGTATCTTACACATTCCCTTACATGATTTCACAACATTGTTAAGGATAGTACCTTCGATTTATCAGGATCACAATGAATTTTCATCTAAGTTCCAGCAGCTATCCCTTTCGCACTCATGTCATCTAATTTAATAATCATATTCCCAATACTGTCATCTGGAGGATATGGAAAACACTGAACAGAGCTGGACTCTCATCAGGCATCTGCTGAACCTCATTCATGTTAACCCCAGGTTAAAGTAACCCGTTGATTACAACTTGAGCTGTTGTTCAAACTGTTTTGCCCTCCCTTAGCTTTGGCATTCACCTGGGAGAAGGGGAAGAAATACTATATAAGCAGATATTAATCCATAGTGTGTATATATATATATATTCTATATATCAGTAGCATATATTCCATAGGATTTCTGCAGTCTCCTGTGGTTACTCATGATGAACAAAAGCAGGACTAGGAATCTGGCCCTGTAAGTCTTCCATATAGTGTAGTCTGTGTCTACATATGAATTTTTATGTCATTTTTAAAGCTCATTTGTATGATAAACCTTCCCCTCTCATTGTGAGTTTTAGCCTATGCAGCGTAAGTTTTGAATTTTGCTCATATTTGGAGATCTGACACGCTAATTCCAAAACTATAGTTCCACTTGTCATTTAGAAGAACAGAACACAAAACTGTTATTTGATCACACAGAAAAAAACAGATGGGAATGTGGACAACAGAGAAATGAATGAGAAATTAAATGGGAAAAATAAGGACAAAATATAGAGTAGAAAGATAATACGAGACTAGAATAACAAACAGAAGATCAAAACAAATTTAAAAACCACACAGCATAAACCATGAAGAAATTAAAACAAAGAAACAATAGGACAAAGTCAAAAACAACATGAAAAGGAAAAGGCAAGAACGAAAATGCAAAACCATGAAACATTGAAACCAATCACTTATTTCTTTGACTTTATACAATAATTCAGTCCTATATTTTAGGAGAGTTGTCATACATTCTCAAATCTTTAGCTCTTTACTGGCAGCACAACAGCTTCATGCAGGATTTTGAAAATGTATTTCAAGACAAGGATGTGCTATATCTTTCCAAATCTCTGCAGGTCCTCCCACATGCTGTGTCCTTTTCTCAGTCTAAGTAAGATCCATTAAAACTTAAGCTGCTTTCCTTTTTTTGACTTTGAAATACATTGTCAGAAACATTGATCTTGGTGAATATGTCTCCCTAAACCCTCCCTCTTCAGAACATGACTGTGTTTAATAGTTTTTTGACTTTTACAAAGCTATTTATTTCACTATCATGCAAAGCCCAAGTAAGAATTACTCGAAAAGGTTCTTCTTCCTTTTGTCATCTGCAAAGAAAAATGGAGGAGGCAGAACTAGAGGAGACAGAAGTTGCCAGCCAGAGCCTTCATCCTGGTGTTTCTCAGATTCCAAGCAATGCAGCTGCCACCACAAGCAGAAGGCCATTTCTTTTATTTATGGATCTCTCCATCCCATCAACAACCAACCAACAAGGCAAAACTGCAAGCCTACAGCAGCAAACCAGCACAACCACACCACAATAAGGATTACCAAACTTTCTGCACAGATAAAGAGAAAAAATTAAAGCAATCTTCAACTCACTACATTTGCAGAATCATGCATATAATAAAAAAAAAAACTGGAAATCCTAGACAGTATCTTCTGAGAAGCCACCATTCTGCCATTCTAAAGTACCAGGGGAGATAAAAATATTTCATTTGCTTTCATACAGATAATCATATGCTTTTTTTTTCTTAGTTGACTTTCATATTCTATTTTTCATACTCTTAAATTCCCTGGTTTATTCAGTTCTAGTTTTCCTTAAAACTCTCCCTGCTTTCAGTCCTTGGACTAACATCAGGCAGCACCATCATTCTTAATCCTTTTATAGATTTTAAAGAAGATAATCCAATATTTAAAGGTCAGGAAAACAAAAAAAGGAAGGCCCTCATTATTGTCCTTGTATGTCACACATTCACAGCCAGATTCTCAAAAGTGCACAGCATTCATCGAGAATGATTACAGGTTTTCTTTGCTTTGTCTTGAGTTGAAAATTATACCCACAAAATTTTTTTTAAAAAAAAAGTTAATTTAGTCCGTTGATGAGCTTGGTGAAAGCAAAATTAAGGACAAGTACAACAAAGGCACTTGGCAGTACTATGTTTCTATTAAGAATGGCTTGATTTCAGTGCAGTTGCTCAGAGCAGCAAGGCTAAAAAGCTTGTGAGGCAGAATAAAAGCTCAAGTTTCCTGATGAACTCACTGATCACTTGATTCAACCAATACTACATTTTCATGTAAAAATGAACTGTGCTGCACTTGCCGTGTACCAAAACTAGATTAAGTCATTGTTTGTGGTGTGCGGTAATGACACTTATATGGAAACCACATCATTTTCTGTGTGATTTAAGCTTTCATTTAAAGAAAATATAAAAATGTGGTTATTAAAATGATCTTTCCAATGTGAAAATGTATTGAAACTGCATAGTAACAGTCCAGATGATAGCTCTTAAGAGGATAGAATCTATTTCGGTTCATTTCAATAAAACATTAATTCCTAAGTGAAGTAATGATAATTTTAAAAATCTGTGTTGTACCTCTTCTGAACATTTAACAGAAATGTGCAACAACAGAATAACTGAAAGTGAAGTCAAAGTTTGCTTTGTAGGGCTACAATACCTCTTTCAAACGTGTAGCTAATGAACAGTTACCTGGACAGGCACAAGAATGGAGATAATAAAGTAGCCACTAAAGGCTTTTTCATCAAGGCCAAATTCAGATGGCAACAGAAGAGATTTCAAAAAAGTGCCACCTTCAGTGAGTTTACTGATTTTGAGCTGTATTGTCATCTTCTTATAACACAAACATAATTTTGTGAAAATGACTGAGCCTGTGTGTCCAGTCTGATGTAGTTTCCAGATTTTCATTAGGTCACTAGCTCTGAGAGACGTATTTGGTTTATTCCTTGTAACAGCATAATTCCTGTGCTGCATTTACATTAGATACAGTAGTGAAGTTTTACTATCCTTGACTTGCTTTTTGAAATCTGAAAACATTTTTCCTTCTTTAAATGTTATCGGACCTTTGCTTTACAAAATCTCAAAAGCAAGCAGCTGAAATATAAAAATAACCATTCTTAAAAAATTGTATACATGTAGCCTACTAACAAGATTCCTCTCATTGGTACAGTTCATGCTGCTCACTGTTCCATTTCTGAGCACCTGAACCACGTGACTAGGAGACAGTACGAACACAGTGGCAAACCATTTCTCCTATGGACTAAACCAGAAATTTTGTATAGCACTTTTATTTATAGTAACCACATGGGCCTACAGAACAACCATGGACATGATAATGACCATAGATTTTGTCACCTATGCCACTTCTATACAGCATGCAGCTTCTTAAAACATTCCTGAAGATGTAGTGGAGGGCCTCAGTATTGGTCCAGGCATTTTTCCTGTAGGAGTAAGGGCGATGAAGATTATTTGGTCTCAGTACTTTACGCATTTTTCTCAGATCTCAAAGGATTATACTTGTGTTTTTTTAATTAAGTATATGTTCCCTGAATAAAAAAAAGGACTGCAATTTGTACATTTAATATAAAAACACAAACCCCACATATTTCTCCTATGCATCCATCAAGCAGTCTCCAAATCACTGTAGGCCAAAAGTTGCATTTTCTAAGTATCAAAGCACTGACACATCTATAGACATTAACATCCATTTGGCTAAAGCTGTATTCTCTCACTCCTCTGTCTTATAGCTCCTCATAAATCCATAGTGTTTTCTTTTCCATAGATGTTCCTGTTCTACTTCTACCAATAGCAATGTTTTACTTTAAGAGTTTAATCTTCATCATTCCATAAATAATGTATAGATTTGTTATGTGTAAGATTTTCTTCCAGTATTTTACTACCAGTCATTTATGAAATTTTTCATGGGACTTGTTATTTGTAAAGAATCAAAATAATATCATAAAACTTAAACTTTAATTGTTATAAGTACCTTTAAATTATTTAGGGTTTTGTGCTTTATGACCTTAAAGATAAATTTTCTTAGCTTTTTTGCAGACATTTACAGGAAGATTTATCAGTGGTCTTTTTATCTTCCCTTCATTGTCTGACCATTTTTATGCCAGATTTTCTGTCATAAAAAAAAAAGATAATGTTAAGGCAAATTTATGTTTATTTATTGCAGTCATTCTGTATCCTGCTAACTAGAGCTAAAGACAAATTATTCCATTTGTACTTTTATAAGTACTGATGTTAGCCTTGTTCTTTCCAGTAATAATTCTTAATTTCTCCAGTTTGAAGATTTGTTATGCTAATGTTTATTTTTTTAAAATTAGGCATTTGGTTTTTTTCTCATGATAACAGAAGTGCTGACGGCATTAACATTATTTTAGTAAAAATACTATGTTTTTAAAAAAATTATCCTCATAGAAGTGAATGCAAAAGATAGCTGGTTGTATGGACCATTTTCTTAGATTTTCTTGTCATTAAATTCTATATTGTGTTGGCCAAATCTGGCTAAATATGACACAGTTAGTTGTCTAGCTACCTGAGTGCTCTTACAGGTATTTCCATATAAATTCAGGTTGGAATTACATATGTAAATACACGTTGTAAAGGAAATAGAGAAGGTGGGAACATATCTGGCATTTAGAATGTCTTTCATTCTCGATTTAAGGAATACAATAGTCCTTAAGTGCCAAAAATCTCACCGCAATAATCTCCAGCATCCTCAGGGCATGACTTCAGTGTCACGGTCTTTTGCAACACTTACAGAGAAGGCAAATAAAGCAGACTAAGCCATTTTGACATTTTTGCTAGCTTAAGCATGTTGTTTCATGCATTCATAACAAGGAGCAACGTGCCTATGCTGGGCTGACAGCTACAGACGGACTCATTAACGACTGCAATTTTTTAAAACTTCCAGTGACTGCAAGCAAAATGAGCCTCTTCCTCAGCATCTCCACTGCTAGTACACTGCGTGGACATTAGTTTCCTAAGTAAACTTGGAAATTGTAGAGACTGACACAACAGAACTTAGAAAAAAGTTCTTATTTGCTTTACAATCTCGCCTAATATATTGCTAGTCTTTGCTGAACTGTGGCTATACATTTCACAGGATAGGGATGTCTTTGCTTTGCGGGGTTTCTGCGCAAATTATTTTTAGGCTCAATTACTGTATTTGGAGTCAAAAATGTTGTATTGACTTCTAAAGAGGCTAAGTATAATATTTTTCTGTATCTTGGTATTGGTCTAATGGGCACTAAAAATATATTAACATGCAATCTTTGCTAGAAAATGTTAAGCCCTGCACTGAGCCCAGGCTGAGGAGAAGGGGTGCAGGGAGCTGCCACCGCTGGAGGATCTCTGAAGTCAGGAAGGATAATAAAAGACTTCCTTATGGAATCAGGCCAGAATAGTGCCTCCTGTGGTACTCCTTTCCCCAACTTCCCAGCCAGTAGGAAATGATTAATAAAAAGGAAATGGCCATTGAAGCTGTGGTTCTCAACTGCATTGTTACGTAGTTATTGATGAGGGTTAAACGGCTTTACTCCACAGGAGGCCTCCTGCAAAAATTGAGTGCTTTACTTCCAGACACTGAGCTGACCCTGCCTTTCCAGGGAATAAACTCGTGTTCTGTTTAAAATGTACCATATTTTCTCAGAAAGACAGCCTGTTCACTTGCTTTAAAAAAATATTTTAAATAAATGTGAAAAAATGGTATCCTTAACTTTTCATTTTCAATCTAACTTTAAAACTTGTATTTTATTTTTCTGTCCTGAAGAGATCATGCAGGATTGCTTTACTTTATTTTCTTCAGTACCTGATCCTGGGTTTCTTCTTCTCTCTCTGTATCTCTTTCTACAGAAATGGCTTCTTTTGCCTTCTCCGTTCCTTTGCCCCTTTTTGCCTTTCTCTTTTTTTTTTTTTCCTCCAAAGACATCTCCTCATGTTTTTCAGATAATCAGTGTCTCTTTCATAATTTATCTAGTCCATTACATTCTACTCACCCTTGGGAAATAGTACCAGTAGCCAATGACCAGAGAAACAGATGGATTAGACAAGGATTACAACAAAAGAGACTCCCAAGAAAAAAGTCCATCTCAATTCATTTTTCAGAATTACTATATAGGCCAGTGATCAAAGCCTACATATTTACTTTTATTTCATTATGAGCTGTGGAGTTGCCAAAGAATTTGGCTATGTAATGGGCCAAGTACTCTTTGAACTTATTTCAAGGTCACCTACCCGTGGTCTTGAGAAGATGTGGCAGGAGGGAGCAACAAGCCCCTGTTTGTTGCAATCCGTTAAACATCAGGAGATGAAGCTAGCACAAGGCCACTTGTGACAGGAACTCTTGTTCAGACAAGAGGAAAGAATCATGTCTCTCTTTTCAGGAAAGTGTTGCAGCATATATATGTCTGTTTTCTCAAGAGAACATTTTGCTTCCTGGTGGTATACATTTTCAAACTGAGTCTTCTTGCTCCCGCTGCCCACCCTGCAACAGCATTTGGTGGCTTAGCTTGGAGCTTTTCCCCCCAAGCCGGAAAACTAGGATGCCTACAAAAATTATTGATTCTTACACAACCCAGACTGACTTGTGCCCTGTCACTGCTGCTTCTCCAACATAACCCTGGGGTGCTGTAAAATTCATCATGTTCCACGATTTCAGAGGTCATCTGGAAGAATTATGAAAACATGCGGTCTTATAAATTACAGAATAACCCAATCCACTTCCAAATGAGGACACACTGAAGATACAAACAACGAGGAGTGAACACGCTGCATGTAAGTGGGACTTCAGAACTGTTCCAGATGTTGGCTGAAGGGCAAAACTCAGCTGTGATCCAGCTTGATACAGGGCAGATGTATCACCAAGAACTAAATTTCTAAACTTTTTTAAAAGTCAGTGGAACTTCTAGCATTGACTTCAAGGGACCAAAACTCCAGTCAAGGCAGGTAATGTACAAGCACACATGCTGCATTCTTTGGTAGATTTATTGTTATTGTTGTTGGGTTTAGCATTAATGTTAGTATTATTTCTTTATTGCTATTATAGTAGCTCTTAATAAGACCTGAAATAGACTGAAATAAGACTAGAACATAGGACTAAAATTATAAACAAACGACTAAAACACTAGCATTAATGTTCTAATTAGCAAAATTAGAAGGGCGAAAGTCCAACTAGAACTTAACCTGGCTTCTGCTGTTAAGGACAATAAAAGATGTTTCTGTAAGCACATTAGCAATAAAAGGAGCACTAAGGAGAATCTCCATCCTCTATTAGATGGGGGCGGGGGAAACATAGTAACCAAGGATGAGGAAAAGGATGAAGTACTTAATGCCTTCTTTGCCTCAGTCTTTAGGAGTTGGACTGATTATTCCCTGAGTACCCAGTCCCCTGAGATGGACAACAGGGAGCAGAATGAAGCTCACATAATCCACAGGGAAATGGTGAGTGACCTCCTACACTACTTAGACACACATAAGTCTGTGGGGCTGGATGGGATCCACCCAAGGGTACTGAGGGAGCTGGCAGATGTGCTCACCAGGCCACTTTCCATCATTTATCAGCAGTCCTGGTGAACCAGGAAGGTCCCAGTTGACTGCGGGTTAGCAAATGTGACACCCACCTACAAGAAGGGCTGGAAGGAGGATCCGGGGAACTACAGCCCTGTCTGTCTGACCTCAGTGCCTGGGAAGGTTATGGAGCAGATCACTCTGAGTGTCATTACAGGCCACGTGCAGGACAACCAGGCGATCAGGCCCAG